>JADRCC010089015.1:0-11602 GCA_019843855.1 Hylomyscus alleni
CACACACACACACACACACACGCACGTGCACACACACACACAGGCGAGCGCACATACGGGTACACACACACATACAGAGTCACAGACTCTCATTCAAAAAGACTACACACCCACATAAATTCAAATACACACTTCTATGCACAGATAGACAGACAAATTCATGAACTCATTCATACAGCCCCAAAACAAACATTATAACTTGTTTTAATGTGTTACAGAACACAAAGAACTACTCCTCCTGCCCAACTGTATTTTTTGTGGGTTTCAGTGAATTCTATCTCACTCCCCTATATATTTCTTGTCCTCTGGTGACCACTATTATATGTTCCCCATTCTACTCTCTACAAGATCCTTTTTTTTGTTTTTGTTTTTGTTTTTCGCATGAGTCATTATACATAGGATTTTTATTGTTGTTTCTTTGTTTCTGTACAAAGCTTTTTACTGAGCATAATATCCTGCAGCTGTTTATGTCCATCAATGTTGAAGTAAATGTCAAAACATTATTTTTATGATGGAATATTTATCCACTGTAGGAGTATTAATATTCCTTATCAAATTTTTCATTCATGTAGGGATAGTCCAGGAGACACAGGCCGCAGAAGCAGCAGGGCAGCTGGAACAGGATCCTTTCTAACTCCATCGACAACCAGGAGGTGTGCCTGTTCCACAGCACTCTGTGCATCATTCCCACAAGCCAAGCGAAGAGCTTGTCTCCAGGGAGTGTTCTGACCCCTGGACTCAGGTGAGATCTCCATTTTCTCTCTGGCTACTTTCTAAGGCAGGTGAGGCCAGGAGGCCACTGAAGTGGCAGAGCAGCTGGGACAGGGTCCTTTCTAACTCCATCGACAACCAGGAGGTATACCTCTTCCACAGCCCTCTGTGCATCTTTCCTGCCAGGGAAGAGCTGGTCTCTCGGGAATGTTCTGACCCCAGGACTCAGGCAGGATCACCATTTTATCTCTGGTGACTTTCTAAAGGTGGAACTAGCCAGAAGGCACAGGCCTCAGAGCAGCTGGGACAGGGTCCTTCATTCATCCATCTGCACCCAGGAGGGAAAGCTGATCCACAGCCCTCTGTGTACATGTCTTACCAGGGGAGAGCTGATCTCCCAGAAGTGCTGACACAGGCTTATAGACCCACAGGAGGAACAAGCTCCATCCAGAGACAGCAAGAACACCTAACACCAGAGATTAACAGATGAAAAAAGGCAAAGGGAAGAAACTTACCAACAGAAATCAAGACTACTTGGCATCATCAGAACCCAGTACTCCCACCATAGCAAGTCCTGGATACCCCGACACACCGAAAAAGCAAGATTTGGATCTAAAATCATATCTAATGATGCTGATAGAGGAATTTAAGAAGAAAATAAATAACTTCCTTAAAGAAATACAGGAAAACACAGGTAAACAACTACAAGCCCTTAAAGAGGAAACACAAAAATCCCTTAAAGAATTACAGGAAAGTACGAACAAATAGGTGAAGGAATTGAACAAAAGGATCCAGGATCTAAAAATGAAAGTAGAAACAATTAAGCAATCACAAAGGGAGACAACCCTGGAAATAGAAAACCTATGAAAGAAGTCAAGAGCCATAGATGCAAGCATCACCAACAGAATACAAGAGATAGAAGAGAGAATCACAGGGGCAGAAGATACCATAGAAAACATTGACACAACAGAAAAGAAAACACAAAATGCAAAATTATCCTAACCCAAAACATCCAGAAAATCGAGGACACAATGAGAAGACCAAACCTATGGATAATAGGTATAAAAGAGAGTGAAGACTTCCAACTTAAGGGGCCAGTAAATATCTTCAACAATATTATAGAAGAAAACTTCCCAAACCTAAAAAACGAGATGTCCATGAACATACAAGAAGCCTACAGAAATCCAAATAGACTGGACCTCAAAGGAAATTCCTCCTGTCACATAATAATCAAAACAACTAATGCACAAAACAAAGAAAGAATATTAAAAGCAGCGAGTCAAGTAACATATAAAGGCAGGCTTATCAGAATTACACCAGACTTCTTGTTAGAGACTATGAAAGCCAGAAGATCCTAGGCTGATATCATGCAGACCTTAAGAGAACACAAATTCCAGCCCAGGCTACTATACCCAGCAAAACTCTCAATTACCATATATGGAGAAACCAAGGCTTTCTATGACAAAATGAAATTTACACAATATCTTTCCACAAATCCAGCCCTTCAAACGTAGTAAATAGAAATCTCCAACACAAAGAGGGAAACTATGTACTAGAAAAAGCAAGAAAGTAATCTTTCAACAAGATTAAAAGAAGATAGCCACATGAACAGAATTCTAACTCTAACAACAAAAATAACAAGAAGCAACAATTATTCTTCCTTATTATTATATTATATTATTATATTAATATCAATGGATTCAATTCCCCAGTAAAAAGACATAGACTATCAGACTGGTTATGCAAACAGGACCTAGCATTTTGTTGCATACAGGAAATCATCTTAGTAACAAAGAAAGACACTACCTCAGGGTAAAAGGCTGGAAAACAATTTTCCAAGCAAATGGTACCAAGAAACAAGCTGGAGTAACCCTTCTAATATCGAATAAAATTGACTTTCAATCAAAAGTGATCAGAAAAGATAAGGAGGGACACTTTACAGTCATCAAAGGTAAAATCCACCAAAATGAACTCTCAATTCTGAACCTCTATGCTCCAAATCAAAGGGCATCTACATTCATAAAAGAAACATTACTAAAGCTCAAAGCACACATTGCACAGCACACAATAATAGTGGGAAATTTCAACACCCCACTCTCTGCAATGGACAAATCATGGAAACAGAAACTAAACAAAGTCACAGTGAGATTAACAGAAGATATGAAACAGATGGATTTAATAGATATCTATAGAACATTTTATCCTAAAACAAAAGGATATATCTTCTCAATATCTCATGGTACCTTTTCCAAAATTGACCTTATAATCAGTTACAAAACAGGCCTCAACATATACAAGAAGATTGAAATAATTCCTTGCATCCTATCAGACCACCATGGACTAAGGCTGCTCCTCAGAAAGTTGTACATAGTACTACCTGAGGGCCCAGCTATACCACTCCTGGGCATATACCCACAAGATGCTCCAACTTGCAATAAGGACACATGTTCCACTATGTTCATAGCATCCATATTTATAATAAGAAGCTGGAAACAATCCAGATGTCCCTCAACAGAGGAATATATACAGAAAATGTGGTACATCTACATACTGGAGTACTACTTAGTTGTTTAAAAAATGAATTTATGAAATTCTTAGGGAAATGGATGGATCATGATAATATCATCCTGAGTGGGGTAACTCAATCACAAAAGAACACACATGGTATGCACTCACCGATAAGTGGATATTATCCCAGAAGCTTGGAATACCCAAAATACAATCCACAAACCACAAAAAACTCAAGAAGAAGGAACACTAACATGTAGATATTTCAATCCTTCTTAGAAGGGGGAACAAAATACCCATGGAAAGAGTTGCAGAGACAAATTATGGAGCAGAGACTGAAGAAAAGACAATCCAGAGACTAATCTACCTGGGAATGCTTCTCATATTCAGTCACCAAACCCAGACACTATTGTGGATGCCAGCAAGTACTGTGTGAAAAGAATCTGATATAGTTGTCTCCTGAGAGGCTCTGACAGTGCCCAACTAATACAGAAGTAGAGTCTCACAGTCATCCATGAGACTGAGCACAGGGTCCCCTAAGAAGGAGCTAGAGAAAGAACTCAAGGAGCTGAAGAGTTTGCAGCCCCTTAGGATGAACAACAATATGAACTAACTAGTACTCTCAGAGCTCCCAGGGACTAAACCACTTATCAAAGAGTACACATGGTGGGGCTCATGACTCCAGCTACATATGTAGCAGAGGATGGCCTTGTCAGTCATCAATAGGAGGAGAGGCCCTTGATCCTGTGAAGTTTTTATACTCCAGTGTAGGGGAATGTCAGGAACAGGAAGTGGGAGAGTGTGGGTTGATGAGCAAGGGGAGGGGGAGGAAATATGGTTTTATTTCAGAGGGGAAACCAGGAAAGATGATACCATTTGAAATATAAATAAAGAAAATATCTAATATAAAAAGAAATGAAAAAAGATAACTAGCATAAGCTCCAAAAAAAGAGCCCTTGTTGGAGATTATATTAATTTCTGTATATATAGTCAACTGTTGAGTAGCAGAATCATGTGAAAATGTATTAGTGATTTTTAAGAAATGTCTACATTTTCCCTATAATATCAGAAAATCCTGTATTCTCGACAGATTTCATTCTTTCTGTATGATAGCTTTTTATTGTCTTTTTAATTTGACAGTCTAGGTGGGCTGACATGATGGCATAACTCT
Organism: Hylomyscus alleni; assembly: GCA_019843855.1. Taxonomy (NCBI): domain Eukaryota; kingdom Metazoa; phylum Chordata; class Mammalia; order Rodentia; family Muridae; genus Hylomyscus; species Hylomyscus alleni. Next base: position 4,391 of record JADRCC010089015.1, read on the forward strand.
GATTTGAAATCTCATGATAGGTGATATAAAAAAATAGAAATTTTTACTTATATTGATTTTTCTTTATATATAATTTTGAGAATTTTCAATTCAAGTCAATTAAAATTTATTTTATAAATTTTAATAATATTTGAGGTCTTAATATATAATGGACATTAATTCTTTTCAAGTTTAATAGTTTTAAAATATACCCCACCATTCTGTACATTATTTCTTTGTGCTGTGCTTTATTTAATCATTCAGAGACTTCTTAGTTCACTAAAAATCTTCTATGTTTACTTTTACTTTTTCTGTCTTTTTTTTAGGTATTTTTTTTATTATATGTAAGTACACTGTAGTTGTCTTCAGACATACCAGAAGAGGTCGTCAGATCTCATTATGGATGGTTGTGAGCCACCATGTGGTTGCTGGGATTTGAACTCAGGATCTCTAGAAGAGCAGTCAGTACTCTTAACTGCTGAGCCATCTCTCCAGTCCCTTGGTATTTTTTTAAATTAATCATTCCATTCCATTCCATTCAAATGATATCCTACTTTCCTGTTTTCCCTCCATAAGTTTCCCATCAAACAACCAGTCTCACCTCCCTCCCCTTTGAGTGTGCTTTAACACCCACCAACTCTCTCCTGCCCCAGCCGTCCAGTATCCCCCCAGGCTAGGGCATCAAATCTCCAGAGGACCTAAGACTTCCCCTCCTATTGATGTCAGAGAATACTGCTCTCTGCTACCTACGTATCTGGAGACATAGATCCCTCCCTATACACTCCTTAGTTGGTGGTCTAGATCCCAGGTGCACTCAATGGTCCAGCTAGTTGATAGTTGAATAGTGAACAAAAGACACAGTCTCTAGATAGGAAAACCCACTAATCACTGAACTTCAAACAGGAAACTTACCAATCTAGGAGAACAAAACCCATGAATTCCTGAACAGGAAAACCCATTATCCCTGAGTTCCGCCAAGCTCAGAACTTGAAATCACACCAATTCTCACCATGAAAAGTCCACTTATTAGAGACTAATTTCAGTTTTCTCACATAAATATATTTAATAGATTGAATCTTTTGATATAAGACTCATAATATTTAGAATTTGAGAACACTGAACTGCTGATCAGCTACATCTAAACCTAAAGTCAGTGTTTAGGACACTAATTTAAAGTATTCCTAGCTATACTTGCAATGTTACCTTCTTTGTCTATCATAATATAATCTTTTTCTCTATTTTATTGGTTGTGTCATTTCTTTGTATTTCAAATGTAATCCCCCTTCCCAGTTTCTACACCACAAATATATTATCCCCTCCTTCCTCCCCTTGTGTCCATGAGGTTGCTGCCCCACATGCCATCCACTTCTGTCTCAGTACCATTACATTTCCCTACCCAGGGTCATTGAGCTTCCACAGGATCAAGGTGCTCCCTTCTTAGTGATGCTCAATAAGGGAACCCTTTGTAACATACACAGCTGGAACCATGGGTCCCCCTATGTGTACTCTTTGGTTGGTGGTTTAGTCCCTGGGAGATTTGAGGTATCTGGTTGATATTGTTTTTCTTCCTATGGGATTGCAAAGCCCTTCAAGTCCTACTGTCCTTGCCCTAACTTCTCCTCTGAGGTCCCTGAGCTCAATCCCATGTTTGACTGCATACATCCACATTTGTATTGTCAGGCAATGGCAGAGCCTCTCAGGGTACAGCTATTACAGGCTCCTGTCAGCAAGCACTTCTTGGCATCATTAATAAAGTTTGGGTTTGGTGTCTACAGATGAAAGATATCCCTAGGTGAAGCAGTCTCTGGATGGCTTTTCATTCAGTCTCTGCTCCACTCTTTGACCCTGCATTTCCTTTGGATAGGAGAAATTGTGGATTGATATTTTTGAGGTGGCTGAGTAGCCCCATCTCTCAACTGGGGGCAGTGCCTATCCACTGGATATGGTTGCTACAGGTTTCTATCTCTACTTTGTTGGGTATTTTAACTAATGTCCTCCCTGTTGGGTCCTGTGAACCTCTTGGGTTCCTGGTATCTGGGACTTCTCTTGGCTATCCCCAGTTCTCCTCCCCTACTTCTACGCACCTCCTTTCAAATTCCTTACTCTCTATAATTCTCCACCATTTCCTTCAGTATCTGCACTGCTTCCTTCTTTTCCCTTCCCCTCCTCTATCACTCTAAAATCCCTCTCTCCCTCTACTTTCTGGAGATTTGTTTTCCCCATTCTGACTAGGACTGCAGCATCCAGCTTTGTTGTGATCTTCTTACTTCTTGGGTTTCATATGGTCTGAGAGTTGAATCCTGGGTATTCAGAGCTTCTGTTTGGCTAGTATCTACTTATGAGTGAGTACATACCAAATGTGTTATTTGTGACTGGTTATCACACAGGATGATGCTTTCAGTTTCCATTCATTTGCAAGCGAATTTCATGAAGTCATTGTTTGCAATAGCTGAATTCATTGTATGACACCACAGTTACATTGATACCAAAATCACACAAAGATCCAACAAAGAAACAGAATTTTAGACCAATTTCTCTCATAAATATTGATGCAAAAATCTTCAATAAAATTCTTGCAAACCAAATCCAAGAACACTTCAAAAAGATCATTCAACATGATCAAGTAGGCTACATTCGAGAGATGCAGGGATGGTTCAATATACAAAAATCTTTCAATGTAATTCAATATATAAATAAACTCAATGGAAAAAAAACACATGATCATCTCATTAGATGCTGAAAAAGACTTTGACAAAATATAACAATCCTTCATGCTAAAAGTATTGGAAGAATAGGAATTCAAGGTTCATGCCTTAATATAATAAAAACAATATACAGCAAGCCTATAGCCAATATCAAACTAATTGGAGAAAATCTTAAAGCAATTGCAATAAAGTCAGGGACTAGACAAGGCTGCTCACTCTCTCCCTATTTATTCAATACAGTACTTGGATTTCTAGCCAGAGCAAATAGGCAACAAAAGGATATTAAAAGGATACAAATTGTGAAGGAGGAAGTCAAGACATCCAATATCTGTGGATGATATGATAATATAGATAAACATATGGCAGGCCTTAACTCCAGTCCCAGAAGAAAGAAAGACCGCCACACAAGTTCCTTCCAGCCACAGTTTACTCAGGCCTTGAATGTTACAGATGGAATAAGGGTGTGCCACCGAGCAGCCCATGAGCTTAGCTTAAATGCCCTTAGTGACTGTCCATGGTGCCATACTACGCTTCATCTCTCCATAGGCTGCCGAGGTCTTATTAAAGATCATGCCACAGGCAGGGTCTGCCCACTTGCCAGAAATGGAGTTGTATGACACATATCCGGGGCTGGACTCAGTGCCATCTTTGGGGTGAGGCACAGCGCACCACAAAAAATCCACAAGATATTGGATATTAGGCCTCTATCAGATGTAGGATTGGTAAATATCTTTTCCCAATTTGTTGGTTGCCATTTTGTCCTATTGACAGTGTCATTTACAGTACAGAAGCTTTGCAATTTTATGAGGTCCTATTTGTCAATTCTGGATCTTAGAGCATAAGTCATTGTTGTTCTGTTTAGGAAATTTTCCCCTGTACCCACTTTCTCTTCTACTAAATTCAGTGTATCTGGTTTTCTGTGGAGGTCCTTGATCCACTTAGACTGGAGCTTTGTGTAGGGCGATAAGAATTGATCAATTTGCATTCTTTGACATGCTGACCACCAGTTGAACCAACACCACTTGGTGAAAATGTTGTCTTTTTTCCACTAGATGGTTTTAGCTCCTTTGTCAAAGATCAAGTAAGTGACCATAGGTGTGTGGGTTCATTCCTGGGTCTTCAAATCTATTCCATTGATCTACCTGTCTGTCACTATACCAAAACCATGCAGTTTTTATCACTATTGCTCTGTAGTACAGCTTAAAGTCAGGGATGGTGATTCCTCCAGAAGTTCTTTTATTGTTGAGAATAGTTTTCACTATCCTGGGTTTTTTGTTATTCCAGATGAATTTGCAAATTGTTCTTTCTAAATCTATGAAGAATTGAGTTGAAATTTTGATGGGGATTGCATTAAATCTGTAGATTGTTTTTGGCAAGACAGCCATTTTTACTCTATGATTCCTGTCAATTCACAACCATAGTAGATCTTTCCATCTTCTGAGGTCTTTAATTTCTTTTTTCAGAGACTTGAAGTTCTTGTCATACAGATCTTTCACTGGTTTTGCTACAGTCACACCAAGATTCTTAATATTGTTTGTGATTGTTGTGAAGGGTGTCATTTCCCTAATTTCTTTCTCAGTCTGTTTATCTTTCGAATATAGAAAGGCTACTGATTTGTTTGAGTTAATTTTATATCAGGCCACTTTGGTGAACTTGCTTATTAGCTGTAGGAGTTCTCTGGTGGAGTTTTTGGAGACATTTAAGTATATTATGATCTCAACTGCATGGAGTGATATTTTGACTTCTTCCTTTCCAGTTTGTATCCCTAGACTGCCCCACCTGGAGATGCAGCCACTAAACCTGGACACTGTTATGGATGCTGGGAAGTGCTTGCTGATGGAAGCTTGATATGGTTGTCTGGGATTTGCAGCCCCATGGAGGGAGCAACAGTGTCAACATGCTAGCCCTGCCCTCCATAGCTCCTGGGGAATGGACCACTAACCAAAGAATATACATGGAGCGACCCATGGCATTGGCCACATATGTGGGAGAGGATGGCCTTGTGGTTCATCAGTGGGAGGAGAGTCCCTTAGGCCTTAGGGTGTTTCATGCCCCAGTCTAGGGGAATGTCAGGGTGGGAGGACAGGAGTGGGTGGGTGAGCACCCTCATAGAGACATTGGGATAGGGGATAGGATAGGGGAGACCTGGAAAGGGGAAAACATTTGAAATGTAAATAAAGTATCCAGTTGGGCAGTGGTGGCGCATGCCTTTAATCGCAGCACTTAGGAGGCAGAGGCAGGTGGATTTCTGAGTTCGAGGCCAGCCTGGTCTACAGAGTGAGTTCCAGGACAGCCAGAGCTATACAGAGAAACCCTGTCTTGAAAATACCAAAAAAAGTATATAATCCAATAAAAAAATTAATTTATAATACCTTTCGCTTTAGTTCCTGCCTTCAGAGTCCTGCCTTGAGTAGATACTCTGACTTTACTCAGTGAAAAAGTATGGCCTGATAGTTGTAAGTCTTACAAAGAAATACTTTCCTCTTCAAGTTATTTTTTGGTCATGATGCTTAGCATACAATAAAACCACCCAATACCAAGACTTTTTAAATGTTTTATATCATGCAGCATATGTATGTCAGAATCACAATGTTTCTGGAATATTTGTTTTTTGTTTTTGTTTTTTTTTTTTTTTCAGCCTACAGCACCCGGTATTCCCAGGCGGTCTCCCATCCAAGTACTAACCAGGCCCGACCCTGCTTAGCTTCCGAGATCGGGCGCGTTCAGGGTGGTATGGCCGTAGACTGGAATATTTGTTTTTAATGTTTTCTCAATGCATACATTTATCACGTAAGGATGCCAAAAATAATGATCATACTTTGTTTTTTTAGATAATAACCTGCATGAGCAAGTTACTGCATTATTTGTAGTCAGCCTGTTTGAACTTATAGGGAAAAAAAGAAAAGTGAAGGAGAGAGGAAGGGAATAAGGGAAAGCAAAAATGTAATGGGGGAGATGTGACATCCCACACCCAATTGATTCTTAGATATGTTTCTCTATCTTAAAATTTCTCTTGGATTTGTCTTGACCTCATGAATTTCTTTTAGATTTCAATTTTCAGTATGTAGAAATTTTTATATAGCTTTAGGAATCCATGCAAGTCAAAATATTGTCACTGGGAAGATTTAAAGGAATAAAACTTATTTTTTCTTTGAAGTAGCACTTAGATTTATATTTCTACTTGCATGGCATTTAAATTATATCATTCATAGGAATAAGATATAGGTGACCTTAAGGGGAACTTCATTTGAAATTACTGATTACCATTGATAAAATTGTATGCCAGTTTTAGAGCAGAACTTCTTAGATTATTTAAATGAAAAGCATTTGTGCATCTTACTTTATGATATATATATATATATATATATATATATATATATATCTTTAGACTTCTTTCATAGATTTAAATATTCAATTTGTTTTAAGTTAAAGAATTAGTGTAGAAAGGGATTATGACAAAGTATTGACAGTAAGAAATTTTAAATTACATATAAGAGGTTGCATTTTTTCCTTTCTTGACTTTTTGTAAAAGACACAGCTGAACCACAGATATTGAGATGTACTTTATCCTCTAAAATGTATGCTTCCCATAGAATCTGTAGGTGGTTAAATGGACAAAAGAGAAAAAAAAGTCCATTAAAGTGTATTTCTAGTCCTGTTTTGAATAAAAAGTGTTCTGTAAGAGCTATTTTTATTACTGACCTTAATAAAAAAATTATATTTGAAATATAAAGTAGAAATAAATGTAAGCTAGACAAAAATGTTGATATAAAATTAGATATTATAGTCTTTAAAGCTTCTACCTAAAAATAAACTATGAATTTTTTTACTGTTTCTATGAACCTTTTTATTTTAGACAATTATAGTACATTTTTTAAGTCATTATAGAAACCAAATCACAGAATATGTCAGTAAAATGTTGGTACTGCTTCCAAGTCTGTAAGTGAGAATACACACATCTGGTATATAAAACCTATACGTCATTGTAAGGACCCAACTGAATGGCTAAGAATAAAACTCTAGCAACTCATGTTGAAGTTCAGGATGAAGCTATACTGTTTTTCAGACTTTCAAGAACTCAGGATTAGAAAAGTGATGATCAAAATTTCCAAAGAGATTTGTTGATCTTCAGTGGCACTGGCTATCTAACCCATGGCCTAAAGCACAGGCATCATTTTGCCAGAAAGTTCTGTTCCCTGCCCTAGAGCAGCTTCTTTTGCCCTGTTAATCAATCAGCATACTAATCAATGATTTTCTTTCTGTTTTCCTAATCACATTTTGAAAAGGGCTGTGACTACATTTTCTTTTAAGGGTTTTCTAGACCTTTGTTTCATCTTTATGACTGACCTCCTATCTTGACTCAGTGTAGCTCTCACTCTTCACTCATAAAATAAAGTGTTTCCTCATTTTAAAATACAAAATAAAATAAAGTAATATATTCAAATGGTTGTGAATATTTTTTAAACACAACTATTCTTTGTCTTTGACAACTTACCTCAAGTATTCTACTCTCCCTTGAATTTCCCAT
>JADRCC010089054.1:0-10208 GCA_019843855.1 Hylomyscus alleni
CACACACACACACACACACACACACACCCACACACACACACTCTAGTATGTATAAAACATCAATCAGGGCAAAATAATATTTTTCTAATTAGCATAGGAGTTTCTCTTTTGCTTCTTTCTTTCCTTCATTCATTCATTTTTCATTCCCTGATTGGACAATCCAGTGACTGCTACACCTGGGAATCCTTCCCATATTCTGTCACCAAACCTAGGCACCATTGTGGATGTCAGCAAGTTCTGGCTGACAGGAACCTGATATAGTGGTCTCCTGAGAGGCTCTGACAGTACCCAACTAATACAGAAGTAGAGGCTCACAGCCATCCATTGGACTGAGCACAGGGTCCCCAATGAAGGAGCTAGAGAAAGGACCCAGGGAGCTAAAGGGTTTTATAGCCCCTAGGAGGAACAACAATATGAACTAACTAGTATCCCTAGAGCTCCTAGTGACTAAAACTCCAACCAAAGAGTACACATGGTGGGACTAATGTCTCCAGCAGCATGTTTATAGTAGAGGATGGTCAAGTTGGTCATCAATGAGAGGAAAGGCCCTTGGCCCTGTAAAGGTTCTATGCCCCAGTGTAGGGCAATGCCAGAGCCAGTAAGCAGGAGGGGGTAGGGTGCTGAGCAGGGGGAAGGGGGAGGGAACAGGGGTTTCTTTTTTGTTTTTTGTTTTGGAGGGGAAACTGGTAAAGGAGATATATGACATGTAAATAAAAAAAATATCTAAAAAAAAAAGTAGAAAAAAATAAAACCAATAAAAATGCTAAAAAAAACAAAAAACAAAAAAAACATTATTTTCCAAGTATTCTTCCACAGTGACCATCCTAATGAATCAATTTTGTCACCTTTCTATGTATACTTGCAAATCGAATATCAATTTCATATGAATGTAGTTTTAATATATAAAAACTTCATTATATTATAGATTTCTTTCTTTACTCATAATTTACAAAATTGACAAAGTGGTTTCCAGTCACTCATGTTACAATGTTTCTGTCTAATCTTTTACAACTAACTACAGCACAGAAGACAAGAAACCTTCTCCTGCTAATGTGATCAACCTTTTCTGAAATCGTCAACTCAAATGTGCAAAATAGAATGTCCTAAAGAGTATCTAAGAATTTTTTAGAGAATATAAGGCTGAGTGGGCATTTACAGGTGGCTGAAACTAGTAATATAAACTTATATGGTAGACAGAGAAGATGTATTGTATATCTGACAGCTATCAAGAAAGGGGGAATGAACAACTTAAATCCTTAGGGATCTGAGGTAAGACTATGCATTCTTTTTACTAGTAGCTAGTCTCCATTTCAAAATCAGTTCCTGCCTTTAATAGTCACTGAAAAAAGTTTGTGTACCTGATCTCAAAGTTCTCAAGGGACTATGCAATCATACATTACTATTTATGAACTTTCTGTTATTTGATGCATAAAATTGGATGTGTGTAGCAGCTTTCTGCTTTTAAATAAAATGGTATATATAAAACAAAACCTCAGCAGGCCTACAATCCAAAAATAAGTAGCTGTTGCAGGCATTTCAGATTTCTTGTATATCACTTTCTTTTATTTTAAATTATATCCATGGTTACCAGAAGAGATTCTTATTTCTGATTAGTAAAAGAATTAAAATGATAAAGATACCTTATGTATAAACTTCTATGCTATAATAGTATCACTGAGAAATAGATCATCATTACATCCTACCATGGGGATTTCAGACAGTGGCTGAAAGAGCATTTCATCAGTGGTCAATATTTAAATTTTCACACTTATATTCACAGTACATAGAAAAAAGAAAATCTGAGTGTGAATCTATGATGACCTTTGGTAGAGCATGGGATAGGCTATGTGAAGAACAGAATGCCATTCTGGGGTAAACAGAATCTGTCTTCACTATAGTTGTTACTCAGTGGTCTCACTGACAGAATAATCATGGCAGAAGATAAGAAGGCTCTATGTATTCATTAACATGTCTTCCCTCTGATCAAGGCTAATCTCATTACAATTTGGGCTAAGTGGATATTTTCTAGGGCCCAAAGTTTTAGTTTTTGTTCTGGCAAAAAATTATTAGAGGAAAGTGCCAGAGACCTTGTGGAAAAATGGTTAAATATTAAATAGTTTCTAATACAGAGAAGGAAATAGTTTATAGTCTTAATAGTATATCTATAATCCAGATACAGTTTGGCCTGCCAAAACATTATTTTATTTATATACCCAAAAGCCTTATCTATTGTTCCATCTCACACACAGTCTATAAACATGGAATTTTTTTCAAAGAAAAAAATATATCAATGGGTGCTAGCAAACATGAATGGTTATATATTTTAACTCAGTTAAGACAGAAAACTATTATAATACACTAGAAGATTCTGCTAAAATTTCAATTACAATTCTAACTATTATAAACCTTGTATAGTATTAAGATATTGTGATACAGTATGAGCTTCATATCTTTAAGAGTCAGTTACATATGATGTCTTCTTTCTCACATTCTTAACACTTAATTCTTAGAGTTAAGTGATGAAAGTATGAGTGTACCTGTGATTCTTAAACCTAAGACCTTAGTAAAGTATTACAAGGCTCTCATCCATGATACCTTTGTGTTGATATATTTAATAATATAATGACACTTGGAAAATTGTTGTGTTTCTCTTAAATCAAAACTAAAATTATAAATTGGTTATGGTTGTTCTGCTGAAATATACACTATATGACAGATAGTGTATTATTAAGCCAGAGGGGTTCATTGTGTTGATTGTGTTTATTTATGTATAAACAGGTTTGGCACTTAGCAAAAGAAACAAAAGTATTTAAAGCATAAGAAATTTAGGGGTAATTTATCATATATTCTTGTTACAATAATTATGGTTGACAAAAATTAATAACCTATAAAACCTAATATAGTAGCACACATCCACAATCCTAGATCTTGGAATGACCACTAGATCATGCTAATCCTTAATTACAAATTCAATTTGATGCCAGCATAGTCTATGAGAGACTCTGTGGCAACAAACAGGAAGGCAAAAGAAAACAACAATAAAATCCCAAAGGATGATGAGTACCACAAAATCTGACAATAGTAACAACAAAAACTCAAAGAATAATCAGTACCATAAAGTCTAAAGATGTTACAGAAATAACCATTATGAGTATTTCACCAAATAGTGAGATCTTTGTAGGAGGTATGATGATATAGAATGGTTCACAGAAGACAGAATCTGTTATTTCATCTTATACCTGGTGATCAGGAAAAGCCAAAATGAAAACAACTCAGTATTCTCTATTCTTTGATTTCTTGTGCACAGAGATGTTAAAGTTTATGTACTGGAGTGAGCCTCTGCCACTAGAATTTTGGTTATTGCACAGAAGAGGGGTGAAACTGGTTACTCCACTGATGCAGTTCTTTCCAGACATGAGTGTTCACTGGCTGCATTCCTTATCTAATTCCAGAGATAATTCAGGAAAACTCTCTGCTACAGTGCTAGCTTGACCAATCATGGAATTTTTTCCTCACTACTCTTTGTCTTTCAAAAATATTTTTGGGTATAGGTATTGTGCCTTCATGTATAGCTGATATTCATGTGAGTGATGGCCTGATGCTCACAGGAAGAGAGAAGAGGGCTTCTGGTCTTCTAGTATTTGAGTCACAAATGCTTCTTAGTCACCAATAGGTTCATGAAATCAAACACAGTTCCCCTAGAAGAGTAGCTAGTGTTTTTATCCACAAATCTCTCCAGCTTGATAAGAATTTCTTGTTGTTGAGAGATCATGGACACTTTATCACAATTTCTCTTAATTCTCACTCCTTTATACACTTTTTTTCCCAATAACATTCTCTCAATGATCAATTTTTTTGACAAACCTATGGTAAATGTAGTGATCAAAGATCTAAGAAAATATAAAATCAATTTATTTATTCACTTCAAAACCATAATTTAGCAATCTTAGTTATCAAATTCTTAAAAACACAGTAAATTCACTTGCTTAGACTATCTGTAGTTTAGTATATTTATGAAAGGCAAAGTCTCATTTTACCATTTTTATATAGAAATGTATCTTTTTCCCATAAAAGTAGTCCCTCAGAAAATACTCAGTATGCAGCAACTTTCCCCACCGCAAAGTATATCTGTCCAGAGGCAGAAAATCCACAGATGTTGTCATTTTAAGATAGATAACATCTGGTTATGCCTCAGATGCTTGTTAAACTGGTCCAGATATTCACAAAGGTCTCCATCTGCACATTCTGATTATGCTTTCTTTATTTCATTTCCCAATGTAGAGTTTCTCAAATATAAAAATACAGTAAACCAGAAGGGGATAGCCACCTTATACCAGATGTAAAGGAAGGATCACAGTTTTCAGTGTTTGGATCATTAATGTCAGAGACTCTTGCAAAATTCATTTCACTGCCTCCCAACTGACAGGGCTTTGTGGCATATGTGTTTGACAGAATAACTTTGGCCATTTAACACAAGGATGCCAGGATAACATTTAAAGTGGGATTTAGTTAATATTGTTTGGATAAATGTAATAATCTGCTCATTATGGCCTAAAAAGTTACTTAAATTTTCTTCTTTCTTTCACTTTAATTTTCTTGCATATAATTTAGAAGCTAGGTCTCAAGGTGCTCTGGGGCTTAATTAATCATTGTCTAAAATATGGCTGGAATTGGAAACCCACCCCTTGAGGAACACTGTGACTCACCAATTCCCCAAGAACCAAAATAACAGAAATGTTAACAATTCTATTTAAAATAAAGTTTCTGGAGATTGCATTAAAATCAACACTGAATTCCTAAGTATTTGAATAATCATAATTTTAATGGAGATTGATATGTATGCCATCATACTTATCACCCAGGAGAATGTACAATAGAAAGGTAGTTTATGTACTTTGTTATAGTTAAATCTCTAAGTAAGATATATCTTTCATTTTACTGACATACAGCTGAAACATTAATAATAGAATGAGGAGTACCATTGGGCAAAAAAAGAAGAATATATCAATATGAACTGTATTGAATAAGCTGAGACCCAAGCTTATCAACAAACTGAATTCCAAATATTCATTTTCTTATTTATTTATTTTGCAAATTAGAAAGCATTTTTGTCAGAGAAAAGTATTCCACATAAAAGTTCTTTTCTGGCTTATAGTATAGAGAGACTGAAAACAGGAAGGTTCTGATTGTATAACAGAGTATCATTCAGGAGTCATAGCTCCTAAGGGTGCAAGGAGCAGTAGTCACTATAGCAGAAAAGAGAAGACGGAAAAAGTAAGAACTAGAGTGAAATGGGTAGTATTGGTCCAAATGACTCGAGTTTGGAGCTATCCTATAAAGTTAAATATATAAATGTCATGTGAAAAAAAGTGTAGTATCCCTGCCCCCCCCAAAAAAAATTGAGGCATCAGTATAAACTGCCTTTTTCCTGAAATACCCACGTTCTTTTTTTCATGGTTCTTGTAAAATAAAAATTAATCAGTCCTGGCTAGGCCTGAGATTTTTAGGAAAGGTCAAAGTATCAAAACTGGCAAGGTAGCGTTATCTATGGAAAGAACCTGCTGCCTGCACTTATGCCAAACCAATTATTTCTTGGTATGCTGGCCACATAAGCATAAAAGAAGCTAGCACACTGCTGATGCTGTGACATATGTAGCAGAAACTATAAAGCCCTTTTCCCTGGAGTAAATACAATGCAGCAAAAAGAGAATATATATGAACCTGAAAAAAAATCCCCTTCCTCTGTGTCACCAATTCTATCTATAACTGTAATGGGTCATTAACTAATATTCTTAAAATAAATTCACACACATATGCTTAAAAACCTTGAGAAAAATCAATTGAGTTATATACATTGTATTGCAAAAGAGAAACAGAATAATGCTTCAAATAATTAGCAATATATTCTGTTACAATGCCTTTGCTGTTACCCTTTCAAAAATAAATGATCTTACTCCCTTAAAATGACACTGTACCCTATTTGAGATATTTATCAAGAATATGCTAATTTTGTAAAAGGTGCCTTTCATTATGACATTCTCATACATGTGCTGATTATAGTGATTGCTGAATTGATTGCATTAAGTAATATCTAGAGAATTAATAAAATACATCTGTAGATGAGTCTGTGATAGGGTTTCCAGAGGTTATTATACCATGAAGAATTATAGTTGGTTTTAGAAGAATATATCAATATGAACTGTATTGAATAAGCTGAGACCCAAGCTTATCAACAAACTGAATTCCAAATATTCATTTTCTTATTTATTTATTTTGCAAATTAGAAAGCATTTTTGTCAGAGAAAAGTATTCCACATAAAAGTTCTTTTCTTTATTCTAATTCTAATCTCCAGAGTAGGGAAAGTCTATTGAAGAATTGTCCCAATTGCTTTGATTGATGTGGAAAGGCCCACATAAATTGTATATGGTACTTCCCTGTAGTAGCCCAGCTTTTAAAGTAAGGACTATTGCATATCAGAATGAAAATTATTGTTGCTTTTTGATCACTTGGCCTTCTCTTTGGCTACCCAGACAATGAAGCTAATATTCCCCAGGAATCATCTACTAATGCTTCTATAACTATAACTATATATGAAATAGAACTCTGTTATTGCTGCCACTGCTGATTCCTTAACTGATAGAGAAATTAGTATTTGCAAGCTTTCCTTGTTATTTTAAATATCATTTAATATATACACATGTAAATTATTATTAATTATATGTATATAGTTATCATTTTTATGATATATTATATGATATACATAAGATAACTGTGGTTCAGTTTTTTTACTAGGAGATAGTTGTGCAGACATGGAGTGCTAAGTTTGTAGTTCTCTAGTAACTGAAGTTAGTTGTATCTGGAACTGATTCTTTTTTTTTAAAGATTTATTTATTATATGTAAATACATTGTAGCTGTCTTCAGACACTCGGGAAGAGGGTGTCAGGTCTCCTTAAAGATGGTTGTGAACCACCATGTGGTTTCTGGGATTTGAACTCAGGACCTTTGGAAGAGCAGTCTGTGCTCTTACCCGCTGAGCCATCTCACCAGCCCTGGAACTGGTTCTTAAGTTGAATGGAATCTATGATTAAGAAAGTCTTGGCCGGGTAGTGGTGGCGCACGCCTTTAATCCCAGCACTTGGGAGGCAGAGGCAGGTGGATTTCTGAGTTCGAAGCCAGCCTGGTCTACAGAGTGAGTTCCAGGACAGCCAGAGCTATACAGAGAAACCCTGTCTCAAAAAACCAAAAAAAAAAAAAAAAAAAAAAAAAAAAAAAAAAAAAAAAAAAAACAAAAAAAAAAAAAAAAAAAAAAAAAAAAAAAAAAAAAAAAAAAAAAAAGAAAGTCTTTGAATACTGCACAGCACTATAAATACAAAATGTGCACTATTAGAGAATTTGTTGAGATAAGTGCATTTTATGATTTTGATTTACCTTTTATGAGGTATGAAGAGTTCCGTGGACCTGTATATAAAACCATTTAAAACCTATAGTAAAGTGAGAAAATTTATGACACTGGTTTGTTCATTTTAGCATCTTCGAACAATATTACAAAAGGAAAAAAATGAACTCAGTAATAAATTTGACTGACTCCAGAGGCATATAAACCATCTGAAGATTTATCAGTGTACACTGGAGCATTTCTCCTATAGCCATAGAACTCAAGTTGCAAACGAACAATGGCAAGCTTCATCATACGATTATCTGAGTTAAATTGTAAAATGAATTGATGACCTTATATATTGTCATCAGATAGAATAAAATCATTAATTGGAAAAGAATGTGAATCTGTGCTTTGGGATGGATGATTTTTGGATGACTCTAGAGAGATGGAATGCACTGATATCTCAGAGTCCAAAGTGCCCACTATACCTGAGAAAATAATCTCACCCCTATCAAAGCTTATATCTCTTCTCAACCTCAACCCTAGTAGTGTTTCCTTCTATACATTTGCCTAAGAATAGATTTCATTCTACTTCCTCTGTAGAGCCAATGTTCCTTAGCAAGCACCTATCAATGACTCTGGACTGTTACCAAGATCCAAGATTAAGCAAGTGCCTCGAAATGAATGCAAAGTTTGGTCCAGGAGAAGTTTTTCTATACCATTGAAGAACTTAATGAGTTTTCTAATTCATTCAAACAGAAGCCTGGGGAATATGTTTGCCAATGGATTTTAAGGGTATTGGTTAATGGTGGAAGAAATGTAAAAGTAGATGTGCTTATTGATATTTCTTCATTGAACAGATATTTTAGGTTTAATATTAGAACTAACATAGATTTTTTTTAAGTACAAAGAGTTTATTTGATGAGTTGGTTGAAACATTTGTTAAAAAGATGACCGTTAAAATGAACTACAGATGCCCAATATTGGTTTAATGTTGATGAAGGAATTTTAAGGTTCAGAGGTGTAGGCTTTTACTAATCAAAAGATTGGTCTGTTTACTTCTGTTTTGATTGTTTTAATTTCTTTTTGTGTTACTAGCTGTGTGTAGTGCATATGGTGTGTGTATGTGGTTGTACACATAATTATGTGGTTGTAGTCTGCTTTTACTTCTTCACTATCAAGAGTTAAACTGAAAGCCAGGTGGTGGTGACGCACGCCTTTAATCCCAGCACTTGGGAGGCAGAGGCAGATGGATTTCTGAGTTCAAGGCCAGCCTGGTCTACAGAGTGAGTTCCATGACAGTCAGGGCTATATAGAGTAACCCTGTCTTGAAAAAACAATAAATAAATAAATAAATAAATAAATAAATAAATAAATAAAAGAGTTAAACTGAAATCAACATGGATGTGTCGTATGTCTATTGTAGGCTGACTTTGATTCTACAGTTGTATCGTACGGTCCTTCTGTCTTAGCTTTGAAGCCCTTCCATATCTCCTAAAAGGAAGCATGTCCTGTGTGACAGGTTGGTAAGAAAACACAGATTCTCTAAAGTTCTTTTATAAAATTATTTTATGATATTTACAAAAGAAAATACAGACAAATGAGATCTCATCTCTGAAACATCACACTGTGCATCTTCAAATTCCATTCAGACTCATCATTCCTAGTCATGATGTGTGATTGGTCTATGATTTTGACTGGAGGAGGATCCTGAGCCAGTGAACAAGGTGGGAATAGCTAGTAATGCAGAAGATATCTCAGGCACCCGTGCACTATGAAAACAGACTCTCAGAAGAGAGCTTCAGTGAAACAGCTCATTTAATTTGGTGATAAAGGCTATTTAAATATTTGGAGGTAGGTAGAGGCTTTGGCGTGAATGCACATCATTGGTCAGGTCCAGAGTGCTTTTGATGCTTCATTTGTATCAGGAGATATTCAAGCTGCTGCTGTAGAGAGGAAGTTTGCTGAGCAGCTTGAACTCTTCTAGATAGCAAAGATTGGGGGGAAGGACTATCTGTGCTGAGACATTCAGGCCTTGAGCAGGGGAGAGCACAATTCTACACCTGTCATTTTCTTGGTTTTGGACACACCTTGACCCTACTCTTGCTTGACCCTGGCTCCCCTGACCCACGCAGGCCCATATGCAAATAAATATTTTAACAGAAAAAGAGCATTTTTTGATCTCATACATTTCAGAAAATAGAATTTAACATGTATTTATTTGTGTGAATATGCTGGAAATGTCAAAAATATTTGCTGTGGAATAGTGTACTTTGTCTATGACATGGTCCTTGCTCTGTTAAGGTCTACATAATACTGTACCAGTTAATGTTGTATCCTGGAACTGGGAAGACTCAAGAATCCCCACCCTTCATTAAATATTTACAGGCGATTGACCTTTGCTAGGTAGAAGAAAACAATTTTCTTCACTGATGCAGCCAACTGGAAGCTGCTTATACTCCAGTATATAATCCTTCACTCATGTTTCTGTATGTAACCATAATTAAAAACATGGGTTCACTAAGCTATAATTGGGTAGATTAATTTCTTTGATCTTTCCTTGGTGCTCTGTCTGGAAAAATTCACAGAACTATATCTATTCTTGCGATACAGATAATATCAAGTAGTGATGCTTACTCACCAATTGTGCTTGTATTTTACGCATAAAGAGAAGTAGAAATGCTGCTATCACATCTATATAATCATTGTGAGAGTGATATATGCACTGCAATTTCATGCACACAAACAGTAGGTAATAGAGTTATAATTTATTGTACAGAGTTGAGAAATGAAAACTAAAAAATTACATAAATTTTGGGAAAATATAT
>JADRCC010089082.1:0-11283 GCA_019843855.1 Hylomyscus alleni
TCTGTCTCTCTGTCTCTCTGTCTCTGTCTCTCTGTCTCTCTGTCTCTGTCTCTCTGTCTCTGTCTCTGTCTCTGTCTCTCTGTCTCTGTCTCTGTCTCTGTCTCTGTCTCTGTCTCTGTCTCTGTCTCTGTCTCTCTCTCTCTCTCTCTCTCTCTCTGCAGCAGAGGCTCTGAGGGGCAGAGCTTTGCCTCCCTCCCTTGTTATTGAGAATGCCCACAGCAGAGCCTGGCAGGGGCTTGGTTCACGCGGTCTTTGTTATTCTGCTTCTGTACCTGTGGCTTCAGCCAATATTGTATCAAAACTATCCAGAAAAAGGTGACATCTATAGCTTTTCTTTGTAATTATTCATGGGAAAATACAGTACAGTAACTATCACTGCATCATTTTTATTGTGTTCAGCATCATAAGTAATCCAGAGATGGTATAGCATTCTTAGAGGAGCCTATATGTAGATTATATGCAAATTTCCATGCTCTTGATATATAGACTCTGCATGTACAGATCTTGGTGTCAGGTAGGGTCCCTGGAGTCGTATCTCCTACATATAGAGGGACGACTCTGCTCAAGACATATTTGTGGAACTAATAAATTAAAATTATTGATCCTTTGGCTCAAAACAGAAAAATAATTTCAAGAGCAATTATAGTTAAAGTGGCATTCAGGCATCTAGAAATAATGAATGTCTCAGTCAAAACAGAGACAGAGTATCGAATGGGGACCATGTAAGCCGCACTGCAGCCTAGAGATTCTGATGTACTCGCAGGCAAACACCTTCCTTTCTGACACATAGTTACCTACTACCCTCAGGTGCCTGCCTGAGGGGATGTGTCCAGGAGTCAAGCCACAGAGGTGGGAGCTTTAGCTTCTGAGGGTGGGTAGGTGGGCAGGTGTGGTAGCTGAGCGGTCAGTCATACGGGGCCAGACTTGGATGGGTTGAAATGGCGTTAGAGTGTAGGAGAGTGCTGTTCCTGCATCTTCTCCCTCCTTTCAGACCACAGACACACCATCCTCATAGCAACTCGGTCTTTCCCTTGAAATTATCTGAGCTAGATGTCAGAAAGTGACAGGCAATGGTGGCCATACCTCCTTCTCAAAGCATGGTGGTCCCAGCCACCCAAGGGAGCTTGCGGACCTACTCTGTGCTGGTCTAGTGAAGACAGCACAGACACCCAGGCATGGTTTGAGTGTGGATGACGGGCAATGGCTTCTTCTGCTTCCTCACTGCTGTGTCCTCTGTCCATTGTCCCTCGCCTGAAGCTTCTGCCCACACAAAGAGAAGGGGCAGGTCCTCAGTTTGGTTTATAAATTTTCCCTAAAGTGACTTGATGTCTAGTCTTGGGTCTTTAGGGAGTCCCCAAGGAAATTTCAGTCATTCCTGGGGTTAGATATGGAGTTAGATTTAAGAGAGGGGGGAAAGGGAGAGGAAGAGAGAAAGAGAAGGAGAGAGAGGGAGAGAGACAGACAGAGACAGAGACAGATAGACAGAGACAGAAAGACAGATTGACAGATAGACACAAAGATAACAGAGACAGAGAGAGGAGGGGGAGAGGTTTCAACATGTTTCGACACACTGCTTGCAACAGTGATAGTTTCTCTGTCTGCCCAGTATGTGTGTTCATTCAGGGTAACCTTGGGGGCTCTGTTCACCATGGGCATGGTGGACTGTCACAGCTATTGAGTCCAGCATGGGAGCAGAGCCCCATAGGCCTCAGAGCCTTCTGGGAGTACAGCAAGTAGAAGAGAAGGACAGTCATTCCAAGAAGAGTATCTAGATTTTAACCTCCTCCTTAAACCAGCTAAACCAAAGATGGAGACAGAGGGGACACATGCTGACAAAGGAGAAAGTGTTGGTTTTGTTTCTTATGATTGGGCATGGCACAGAGTTCTGTGTGTGTTTGCTACATGACTGACCACCCAACATGGTGCTTGTGGAGTCACAGATTTTCTCATGGGACCAGGGCTGAGGTTTTCCCCAGAAGTAGCTTTCTGCCACAATTCAGAGGATGCTGTCTGTTTAGCATGTGGTAAAGTCACACGGACTTTAGGAAGTGGCTGTGTGATCCAGTACCCCTTTCTGGTGCTATTGAATCCAGAAACACTATTGTCTGCCCGATAACTTGGAAATAAGACTGCATGTCTGAAGGGGGCCCCACGGCACCCGTGGGGTTCTAAAGATTCCTGTTTACCATTTTGGGTCCTGATTTGAGGGCCTGGTGGCTTTTACTCAATCCTGTGTGCTTGTGAAGTGCTCCTAATTAATTCCACAGATGACAAGCATCCACCCAGTGACCCCTTCTGCTTTTCTCTTTCTGGAAGTTCTGTGCTTATCTGATTTCCTCTGTGGTTTGATTTGGGAAAGTCTTGGAAACACGTCATGGGAGGACTCTCATTTATAATATTTTAAAGTTAGATTCCAGTTCACTGAAAGTATTAATGTTTTCTCAGCTGGGCGAGTTCTTGTCTATTTGCTTCCTTGTATTTGCTTTGGTTCTCAGTCAGAACATTTAACCCAGCTGAGTAGGCTTTGTTTGACCCTAAGTTGCAAAGTGGGATATTGGGTTTGCGATTCCAGGTTGGGCTGCAAATGGCTCCTATCTCAATGCTCCCCCTACCCACCCGTGGGAGGAAGGACAGGAGCTCTCTGACTTACTGTGGAGTGGGCTCTCCAGAAATCCATCATAAGTAGAAAACAAAGAAGTCACCAGCTGCAGTGTGCAGATCCAGCCCTGTCGTTTACCCTGCGACCATGGGGTTGACTGGGAGGTTCTGCCTCTCTCCAGCATCACAAGCTAGCACACGTGGCTGCTAATCATGAGCCCAGGAAAGGGACAAGAGTCAAAATTCCAAGAGCACTTTCTACTGACTGCCAGCAAAATTCACGCCGTGGACTAGTCATGGAGATCCGGAGTGGACTAGTCATGGAGATTCGGACTGTACACCCCAGATGCTCTCACCCTATGTTAACCCCATCACCCCTCTGCTTGGCCTAACACCCTTGTGACATTAGGTAACTAGTTACAACAGTACATTTTGGAATGTACAAACAGCCCAGTCTAAGAATATCCTGAGATAATGCCTGAGGCCTACAGCAGAGAGTTTCTCCTTTGCCACCACCCACCCACCTACCTGCCTACTTACCTGATATTTCCTGTCTTTACAATTTTATTTGCTCTGTTACTATAAAACTCCAATGTAATTATTACCACATAGGAACATGGCATTTGGGGTAACCTGGATCTCTCTGGCCCAAGGTCATGGCCACTCATCTTTGGCTCCAGAACAAACTCTCTCTTTTTCCCTTTGAGGTAAGAGCCGTGTTTTGTGTTGTGCTGTCTGTGTGCACAGTGGGAAAGTCTAACAATGCATCAAGGTTTGGAGCCTAACGGCTACGTACATTTCTTCTCTCTGATGGTGGTTTCAGTACATTAAAGACATGGTGACTCTAACATGGGGGCCATCTGACAGTGACTCAGTCCTGTTGCTTTCTGTCCAATCCCTTTTTATCAATACAGTTTTGATTAAGGTGGACATGCAAGCCAGAGAGACAGACCATCCCAGATAGGTAAGGTACTCACTGGGGACTCCCTGGGAGCTCTTATGCTCACACACCACGCGGCACTTCCTCTGCCGTGCTGTGTTGCAGTTCAGTGACAATATCTGCCTCCTTCTGAGAGAATTTCACTCACTGGTCACCAGTGGGTGTGCTTTTACAGGATGCCATCAAGAGCCTCTGAGCAGCCTTTTGAAAACCATTGAATATTGCTTACTGTGTGTGTGTGGAAAGAAACAGAATTTTAGATGAATTATAAAATCAGTAGAATTATTTCTTTTTTCTGTTGAGACTGAAAAGAACAACCAGGCAAGCCCTCCACCCAGAACGAGAGCCTCCTAATGGCAGCCAGGGAAGGAATTCTTGACTGAGAAGCCTGGAACTGAGCTTTTACGGGTAAAGGAATCAGTTGGATTCTAATTTCTTAAATCCAAAACAGAATTTATTGTGTGCTTCTGCCTGACCTTCAGCTGGGTACAAATTGAAATGGCAGAATTGATCTCCTCTTTAATTTATGACATTATGAAGAGGAGCAACAAAGCGTCCCTCTGCTTGCCAGAGACCTTCCCTTGAGTCTCCTGTGAGAGGCACTTTCATACGCTGGGAAAATTCTCTTGAACATGGAGTCATGCTGGTTTCTCTACAGGGAAATGAGACTTTTGATTGTTTGCAGGAGCAAGCACAAAGCTTGAGACCAACAACGGTCGTGGGAGGGGTTCCGATCTTCGGGGAGGATGGTCATCAGACTACTTCAGATTGGCTTCTGAGTCATTCCCTACAATTAGAAAGAAGAGCAAAGCTGTATTGTGGGAATGCCAAAGCTGATGGCACTTCTAACGTGGCCCCGTGCTCAGAAATATCCCTGGTAAAGTCAAAACCGGACACAGAGTTACTTCTGTGCCGTTGTTTCACACAGAGGGATGAGCTGAGGAGTGGGCAATTTGCTGGATGTCAGGTACTACGGGGGTTGCCATTGCTACCACTGGAAAATTAGCTGTTTTGTAGCCTACGTGGAGGTCTACAATGTGCTCTTGGTGAGCTCATATCTGTTGAATGGGTTCTCAAAGATAGTCTAGGCCACAGCTAGTCTTCAGTGTCAACAGGCTACATGAAGTTCACATCGTGGAGAAATCTGTTCAGGATTCTGTGGTGGGGTGTGTCTTCCTCTTGAGCGGATCACACTCGGGAATGTTAGACCTCACCCACATAGGCTTAAGAACGTGTCTGCTCCTTGTGTCTCTTCCTGTGTGACTAAGTAAGGGTCCCCTGAATGAGTTCCCACTTTTCTTTGTGGAGTGCCCATGCTTGCCGAGTGATTAATTTCTGAGAGTGGAGAGCTTCATTCTTCACTCGGGAGGAGTCTCCTTCACGTTCTGGTGAGCCCCTGGTTGTTCTGTCTTCATTTTGGCAATTTGACTGCAGTAAGAATCCATCCATGTGTTGCTCCAGAGGCAGGTATCTTTTGTTTAATTGCTCTGGTAGACAGAATAATGATACTCAAAGGGGTCTGAATACCATCACTAGAAGCTGGAAACATTGATTTAAATGATCAAGGAGAATTTATTAATATTGCTACCCATCTAACCTTATACTAGAGTATTATCCTAGCTTGTTTGACTCGGTCAGTGTGATTCCACGGGTCCTTTCGTGGTTAGGCTCATGCGAAAAACTTTTAACACAGGGTTATGTTAAAAAAAACACGGTCTCAAGTCCAGTGGTATTATTTGGGGGAGTTCATAGAATGATTTAGCACAGGAAATCTTGCTGGAGGAAGTATGTCACTAGGGGTGGGCTTTGAGAATTCTACATGTTCTACCTCCAGGGCTTTGTCTCTCTGCGTGGTTGAGGTATGGTGTTTTAGCCACCTGCTGTCATGCCTCTCTGCCATGGAGCCATAAGCCAAGATAAAATCTTGTTCTATAAGTTGCTTTAGGTCATGGTGTCTTATCACAGCAACAGAAAAGTAGCTAACATGAGTATAGAAGAGGAAGACTAGAGAAAAGGTCAGAGTTCTTCCATGAGAAGATTGACCATCTGTTCAGAGACAGATGAAGAGAGCTAAGCTAGGAACAAGGTATCTGGTCAGCCTTTAGGAGATGGGGAAAGCCAGACCCCAGACATTACTCTATAGTCTGCAGCGGAGACTGCAGCAGACACCTGGGTTCTATTGAGTGATTCCCATAGCAAACAGTTGGCTTCAGAACTGTGAGAGAACAGGTTCATAGCACAATGTAAAAGGCAGTGAGTAGGGTAATTTGCTTCAACATCCTTAAAGAAATGAATGGAGTTGTTTTATTTCAAATTATGTGTGCCCTTCCCTGGCTTTGGGTGAGAGGTTCTATAATCGCGTGTACTGTGATGACTGACAATCATTGAGTTCTTATGATTGTCCAAGGTCCCCCGCCCCATCCAAGGCACACACATTGCCAAAGCAGGTTCATGGAGCCTAGGCAGTGTTGACCTCTATTATATCATGTGAGATGTGCCTCTTTTATCTACGAGAAAGCTCAGGCCCTGAGCCTAGTAATGAACTGGTAGCAAAGACCAGGTGTCTTAGTTAGGGTTTTACTGCTGTGAACAGACACCATGACCAAGACAACTCTTACAAGGACATTTACTTAGGGCTGGCTTACAGGGTTCAGAGGTTCAGATCATCAAGGTGGGAACATGGCAGCATCCAGACAGGCATGGTGAGAGAGGAGCTGAGAGTTTGACATCTTTATCTCAAGGCTGCTAGCAGAATACTTCCAGGCAGCTAGGATGAGGGTCTTTAAGCCTACATATACAGTAACACACCTTCTTCAACAGGGCCACACCTCCTAAGAGTGCTACTCCTTGGGCAGAGCATATACAAACCATCACACCAGGTATGGACAGTCAAGCTTCTTAGCAAATCCTGTTCTTGCTGAGAATGCCCATGCTTTTCAGGCTGTCTGTCTGTCTGTCTGTCTGTCTGTGTGTTATTGAAGGGCTGGATGTGCAAGCATGTTGGGCTGGAAGGGAGAGGGACATGAGATGTTGAGACGCGAGTCCTAGGAGCCCAGGAATGATGAGGCTCATTGATTCTTCAGCTGTCACCTGTTATATTTTAACTTATGAAGTAGCTACCAAAGACTGAGCCCAGGACTTTGAGATGCTAGGCAAGTGCTCTGCCACCAGCCTACATCCCTGGCCCTATGACCTGTTTAGTAAATGCTGTGTCTTGGTTTCCTGGAGCCAGAGGAGATGATTGCTCAATGTCTGTGCAGCTTGTTGCAATAAAACCAGAAGGGCAGTATGAAAGCTTAGCTCCCACCACCAAGACTCTCCTACTTCTCAGGACCACGGACTGTCCACAGAGCATGGGAACCCTTGACGCCATCTGGTTCCACTTGATCTCCCAATTAAAAGGAAAGAGAAGAGAAAAATCAAACCACTGCGTTGAAATTAACCAAACAAACTGCCGTTCTTGATGGGAGGCTGGGGGTGGTTTTTTTCTTTTTCTTGGTTTTTCTTTAAGGCTACAAGTCAAACAGTGTGGTCACATTCCCATCCTCAGACAGTGAAAAAAAAAATCAATGATCTTTTTGGTTCTTCCTCCACCTTCTACCCCACTGCACCAACCGTGCTTGTGACATCTGGACTCCCCTGGTCTGTGAAATGAACACGTGGGAGGAGGAAAATGTGTGCTTTGCTGTCCTGGGTCATCTTGTGTTTAGTTTTCAGCATACTGAAATCTTTTTCAGTTGTGGTTCACGAGCGTCTTTATGGGCCACTACAACAAAATGCTTCCGGAAGATAGATCTTTATTTTTCTGACGTGTTTTGAGGCTGGAAGTCCAAAATCAGGGGCTGAATGGTTGCTTTTTAGTGTAAGCTACAGTTTTAGCCAGCACAAACAGTAATATGCGTATATTTCTCTCTCTAGTCATCCCAAGCTTCGATACCATCCAAGCAAATTAAAGTTCTCCTCAATTACTTAGATGAATGCCTCCTCTCCAATGGTATATGGTGCATAAAAGATGAGACCATTAGAAGCCTTCTCTGGCAGCTGGATATAAAAACAGAAGCACTATTATAGTGGTATAAATAATATATTGTTTATGGGCCTGCCATCCCTAAGGATTTTAAAAAGTTTTACCAACTTTGCCCATACTGTCTGTGAGTAAGTAATACCTGTATGCATTAACTTCATGATCAGCTCCCACAAGCCAGGCCTCATATTGTTACCGGTCTCCTCCATATTGTATGTCATCATACACTTTCTCTTATTATTAAACACAGGTGTTTTGGGGCCGTGAATTCCCAGCAATAGAATGGCTGGCTCACATCTAAGTAAGTGTCCATGCATGAATGCGTACCGTAAAATACCAAAAGGAATACGAGGAGAACAATCAAAGTTGATGATTTCAGACCTTCACTAACTAACATCTCAAGACACAGCAAACACCTGTAGAAAATACACAATGTATGGATCTCATGCTAATTCTATTTTTCAAACACTGTTCTAGATAGTCTTATCATCTTTTTTCCCCTCTGCCCCAATTTTCTTTAAAAACAGTAACTCATGGCTTATCTATCTATCTATCTATCTATCTATCTATCTATCTATCTATCTACATATATATATACACACATACATAAGATATATTATATATATACATAAATATATATTAAAGAGTAATGCTGTGGCAGAATGCTGTTCATCACACGCTTCGCATCTGATTAGATCATTATTTTTATATGGTCACATGGCCAATGAGGGGCTCCTTTTCAAGGAGTCTCAACATTTTCAATCCAATCACCTCATTATACTTTTTTGCATGAGGCTGTGTGCACTGAGGGGATCCCAGTGGAAGAGAAGCTTAAGTTCTGACATTTACCTTTTGTTGAAAAAATGTAAAGTTTTATATTATGCTTAACATATTGTCTCATAGAAAATACCTTATTGTTAGGGTCTTATACATGCCAGACAAGTGCTTATACATTGAACTGTCCCCCTAGGCCAGAGATGATGATGATGATGATGATGATGACGATGACGACGACGAACCTTTTGAGGCTACATAACAAAATGTTCCAGAGTAGGGAGTTTCACAAGGCAGAAATCCTTTCTGACAGATCTTGAGGCTAGCAGTTCCATGACCATGTGCCAGTGTGGTTGGTGTCTAGTGAGAGTTCTCTTCCTGCACAAGCAGCCCCCTCCCCCCCTTGTGCACACACAGGGTTTTTTATGATGCAGTTTGTGTGGCTATCTCAGAAGGGTGCTAACTCCTCCAGACAAGGGCCCCATTCGCATAATGCCATCTCACCCTGTTCACCTCTCTGAGGCCCCGGCATGTGAATCTGGGATTCTGTTTACCACAGCACTGGCCTGGATTTTTGGAAACTTTTTACATAATTCTAGATAAGTTCTGGAAATTAAAATTCTCTTGATTGTTACAGTAAGGTGAGATAGAATAGAGGGATGAGCCGCTGCCTGAAAAGA
Organism: Hylomyscus alleni; assembly: GCA_019843855.1. NCBI lineage: Eukaryota > Metazoa > Chordata > Mammalia > Rodentia > Muridae > Hylomyscus > Hylomyscus alleni. The sequence continues at coordinate 9,017 of JADRCC010089082.1, forward strand.
TCCCCATTTCCTCTCGGTCCCACTACCTCACAACTGCCTGAGACTCACACCTGAGTAGCCCCAGTTGAGGAGTCCGATGCGAAACAGGTGACTAGTAGGCTAGCAGAGTTTTTGAGAGAATTGTGGGATACCAGAGGTTCTGGCATGTCCTTCCCATGATCCTGATCACCACTCTTCCATGTAAGAAAATTTCAATAAAATCATGGATAACAGCACCTGCTTGGCTATTGAGTATGTTGGACAATTATCTGCTTGACTGGGGAAAGCAATCCGATCCCAAAGCATGTTGGCTTTGTCTAACTTGTTGAAAGATACAACTTTTATCGCACCAGAAAGTAAAAAGATCATGGTGTTTGGCTTTCTGTCAAATCAAAGATGTGAGCTCAAGGGACCTGAATGGAACAACTCCGGTATGGGGGTCACTCACCACGCATGCGTGTGTTCCACAGACACTCTCTGTGTGCTCTGCGTTGTTTTTTTTTGTTGTTGCTTAGGGAATAGTAGGGAAGTGAGTGTGTAGCATGCATTCCAGCAGAGAGAGGGAGAGAGAGAGAGAGAGAGAGAGAGAGAGAGAGAGAGAGAGAGAGAGAGAGAGAGAGAGAGAGAGAGAGAGACTTGTGTAGAATGATATTCGGTTCCAAGAGGGGCCTGTGGTGTGGGGAACTTGGAGAAAGACAGGGTAGAAAGGAGGAGACTAGCAGGGGACACACTCTAGTCACAGTGCTCAAAATAGACCTCATCTTGATGGTAAGAGCTGTGCAAATATGGGAGATGTGAAAATCAGCTGGGATGTTCTGGTCTCAGGGGGAGGCCAGTGCAGAGGCTGAAAGCAGGGTGGGCAGGATGTGACTGGGCATTAGCTTGGCAGCCATTATATCCTGAGTGGGAGGAAGAAAGAAATGGAGAGAGGATGGGAGGGAGAGTGAAACAGACAGAGGAGAGAGGAGGCAGGAGGGGAGGCTGAAGCCCGAGAGGAGGGGGAGGAGAGGGGGAGAGAAAGGGAGGGAGGGGGAAGGGAGAGACAGAGAGACAGACGGAGAGAGAGAGAGACAGAGAGAACATGAACCCTGATGAAGGCCCCTAGTTTTTCTGTAAGTCTTCAGCCTTTGGTGTCATGAGTGGGATGGGAAGCTGTGCAGGATTTGGAGGAGAAAGGGCCCATGAACTCAGTTAAGGTTAAGTCTGTGAAACTGGAAGAACACAGTAGTGTGTGTGAGAACATCAAACAGGAAGCCAGGTGAGCCAGGGTGAGGACCTGCACCTGGGTCGGGGCCCCATGATGGTCCTGGAGGTGATCTCATCTGGGGTAGATTTTCAGAGGAATGGAAATGTTGTGCATTGATAGATTCAACAAGAAAAACTAGTAACAAGATTCCTTGGGAGGGTGGTGTTTGCACCACCTGAGGTCCACAGCTGCGGGCAAAACAGATTTGGTGGGAAGGGTACCGAGTTCAGATTTGGACACACTGCACGAGAGATGTCTATCTGAAGTCAGCAAAGATGCTGGGGAGACTTCTGGGTGTTGGGTCGGGTCTGGAGTTCTGCAAAGGACTGAGCCGGAAACAGAATAGTTGGCAGGAAGCTCACCTGTTAGGTACCAGGAGCCTTGCTGGGTGTAGGGGTCGGGGATAGAGAGGAAAAGCACTGAGAGGAACTCGGGGGCCTTGTGTGGCTTCCCAGAAGGCACCTTCTCACCCCCTGCTTGCATAAATCCTGTGAAAAAGAGTCCATACTTTAATCTAGACCGCGCTGAGCCTCACTTTCAGACTCAAACATCTTACAGCAGGGAGACCAGTTTATGCGTATTTAACCCAGATTTTCTCCAGGTTTTCAATTTTAACTTTATTCCGTTATTTTTTTAAATTTTTAAATTTTTAAATTTTTATTTTTGAGAGAAGCTCACTGTGTAGTACTTGCTGGTCTAAAACTCACTGTATATATGACCTGGAAGTCAGAGATCTATCTACTTCTGCCTCCTGATTGTTGGAATTAAAGGTGTGTGCTTGGCTCCTCCAAATTTATTCTTAATTATTTTGTTACATTTCTAAAGGTTCATATAGAAAGAATCTATAGCTCTCTGTTTCCTTCCTCACAGAAAATGCAATATAACCATCTGCCTCACACACCACTGCCATGCCTTTGCTGCTAGGATGGCCTGTACCTTCAAACGATGAGGCAAACCCCACCTTTTCTCTATAGCTTACCTTTTCCCTATATATATTCATGTGTGTGTGCCAGTGTGTGTGTGTGCTTGTGTGTGTGTTTGT
>JADRCC010089117.1:0-18713 GCA_019843855.1 Hylomyscus alleni
ACACACACACACACACACACACACACACACACACACACACACATATATATATCTACCACTTTATAGACTTAAAATATGCTATTTTGTTAGTAATATACTAATTTACAGAATTAGAAGCAGATTCTACTAGATGGAGTAGTCTATCCAGATTGGCAAAATAATCTCCTATCCCAGAGGTTTTAGCATTTTCAGCTCAAATATACATATTTACAAAATAAAATTCCAACTTAGATCTCTCATAACTGTTTGCATAATAATTTTATATTAAGCTAATAATACATATTGACCAACCAAAAATTCATTAAATTTTACCTTTTAATTCAATCTAGATTTTTCTTTTTCTTTTTTTAATCTAGATTTTAATGTCAAAATTTTCAGATATATCCAAAATAGTATTTCTCAGGAATGATGATTAAACAACACTCTATTTTTTCATACTTAATTTAAAAATATTCAACAGAAAGTTGGAGGAACAGTGAGTCTTACATTTTTATTTGCAATAGCACCAAGAATCTGTATACCATCTCACTCTGACTCCAACATTTCAACAACCACTACACCTGAGAAATTCATGCTACCTGCTCCTTCATCTATTGACTCTTACAGCTTAGATATGATATTTTCTCCAAAAAGCTCTTATACTCCTGTTTGCTCTCCAATGGAAAGTTTATAAAAGTGATTGGTTTCAAGAAATTTGGCAAATGTGTTGATGACTTAAAGATGAATATACTATTGGTACTTTATACACGGTTGAATATTCTATTAGAAGATGAAGTAGGAGTCAAAGAATTGAATCACCATGAGCATGATCTGACACAATAGCCTTAGGAGTATGAGATGGGCTGTGAAAATAAGACATTGCTGACTTTAGAGCAGCCTATATAGTTCTTAACAATGACCCCAAAACATAGGAGTGCTTAAGAAGCCCACTTTAATTAAACCAAGGAGAAGCAATCATGTACTTTTTAAAAATAAATAATCTCATATCATCACAAGAATAGAGATACATGCATAATCAGATATCCTGAGAGTTAAAAATACTATATTCATGTAACTTTTCACTCAAGGAATATTAAAATTGCATTGTTCTTTTGCTTTGTTATAGTCTTATTCTGACTAATTTATAACACACACTTTATCTTTGTCTCAATGTCTTTTTTGTTCTCTTTCTCTCTCTCTCCCTCTCCCCCCTTCCCACTGCTTCTCTCTCTCTCTCTGTGTCTGTGTGTGTAATACTATATATTACCTGGCTTAAAAACTACCTGGGGTTTGAGTTATCCACTGCTAGTTTTGGAATGGATCGCCCACAAATACTGCAGGAGACCACAGAACTTTTCAAGGAAAGAGCTACAGTGCTGGATTCATTGATGTTCTCTGCATTTCTGCTGATACTTAGGTGGTGAACAAGTATTTTTTTCATATGCTGAATCATTTCCTTGTCAACCTTTACTTCATTGGATAGATTTTATGTCATATTGTAAAAATGTTCAACTAATATTACCTAGAATACATTATAATTACACAGATACTATTTTTAAGTAACTTCCATACCATTATTTATTAAACACATTTTTATAAGAGAGGTAGAACCTGAAAAAAACCTACTAGTGAATTTTTATGAAAGGCTCTACCTGATTGCACTGGTAGTAAAAGCAAAATTAATATTCACTAACTGGGCAGATGATTACCTAAACACAGGGACTGAATGAGAAGTTCTAATACTAAAATAAGTCTCATGGTCATATATTAACTAGATAATATGATCACGTTGTGTAGTAAAAAATACTGAAATAAACTTTGTGGGAGAAAACTATCATTGCAGTAGTGTACAAACTTTTGATAGCTATTAGTAGAGCAGTTATATGAGTTATAATTTGCCCAATAGTAGAATGGTCAATTTACATTAATCTCATTTTAACATAACTACCATGGTATTCTGTGTGCAATTAGAAATGTAGGGTGTATTAAAATTTCTCACACAAGAGTGTTTTGGTATCATCAGCATCTAAGCACCCTTCTGTAGTGATAAAAAAATATTCTAAATCCAATTTAGAAGAGAAAGTATGTCAAAGTAAAACTTAGAGGCTTGTTTAAATGGCCATGAATTTAACTATCGAGCTCCACTACCAAGACCACATTTAATGGCTCAGTGCTTAGTTAAAGGCTTCAAGGATCAGCAACCAGTTTTAAAGTGTAGTGGCTAACAATTTAACTAGATCGCATTGCAATTATTTTAAACAATAGAGTAGCAATTAAAGGAATTGTCCAAACTGACAAAGAAATACTTGTACGAATATGACTCCCAGGCCTACTCAGTAAAATAATAATGGAAAAACCTAACAGTACATTTTTAATACTACCTAATATTATGTTTCATTATGTTCACTATGAAAGTTTTATTAACAGTGCATTCCAAAGCTCTACAAATCATTCATTCTAGCAGGTTAAATGATGTTCAATTATTATTTACTTCAATTTGGTTAAGTGGCATAAAGAAATCTGGATTATATTTATATAGGACCTTATTTCTAGCAGTGGGTCTGGTCAAAGTTGTAAGGTTGTTTACATTGAGTTAGCCATCACCACCATCCCTATGGAGAACACATTACATACACAGATTCTGGGCTGTTTTGGGATCCAAAATTCTCAGTTCCTTCACTTTCTTCTTTGGAGGCCCACTCCTATTTTCTTCTGCAGCCTCTGCATTCCTTTGACCTGAAAGAAAAATGTTGATTCATAAACAATAATGGTTCTAATCCAAGTACATGAAATAACATTCGTAAGGCATGTTAACTACATTAATAAAGGTGATTTTGAAATCAATAAATGTGTTTATTTCATTAGCTCAGGGAAGAGGATAAACATAAAAATATAGACCTGTTTAGAGGTTTCCCTACAAATTAAATATCAGCACTTAAGCAGAAAAGATAAGCCAAATAGAACTAAAAATCAATTGCTGCTTTTTCACTAATGTGTAACATAAATTACTCCTTTGCAGGTAACTGGAGCAGCCCTGGAATTAAACATAAAAGTAAAATCTCACTAATTTGGACTAATTGAGGAAAAAGGAAGACATGCTTTTTCTCCTAAAACATGCTAATATTTAGACATATATTATTTTCAGTGAAACTGCTTTAAAGCACCTAAGGTAATTGTAACTCTTAAATGGATTGTAACAGTAAAACTCCCCATTGAGTCTTGGTTGAAGAATTAATTGGTTTAAAGCATTTGTTAGGTATACAAGTGTACCACCCATTTGAATATAGATAATTACATATCCTCGAAGACAGTGGCTTACTCAGAACACTGTTAGTTATTGGTTCTCCAAATAGTAGAAAGGATAGAGGCAACAGGAGTGCAGCATCAAGCAGCAGAAGTGTTTGCCCCTAATTCACACTTGAAAGACACTAGTGCCAAACCTTTGGCTGTCTGCTAAGAAAATGAAACATGAAGTCTCCAAGTACCACCTGCACAGAAATGCTCTAGCAATTATGTTCAAGTATTGTTGGCTTACGTCTTCCAAGATAAATTCCATGATCAACAAGGTTGTAGGCAATGGGACCGCTAAATTATATTAGACAAAATGGACTTTCTTTTTCAATCCAGTGCTATTCTTGCACTTGAACTCATACTGCTAAATTTCATCACTGATGCCTACAACTGATTATCATGATTTTCTTTTTTTCTTATCATTGGCAGAAAATGAAGTTTACTTTGAGGTGATAATGTTTTTTTTTATTATTATTTCAATTTATTTAGTATTGGCTAAAGACTTCATACATGCATTTTTTAAAATAATGACAGGGAAACAGTCATATATCTTTGCCAAAGAAAGATATCAGCATCAGTAAATCTCTTGCAGTATTTCAAAGCATGCATGAAAATGTTACAAATCCATAGATTCTATCATTAATGGTGTAAGTTGTAAGAAATACAAATTCTGTTATCTTAGCAGACAAGTAACACATAAAATAAATTAACTACAGAAGAAATCTTAAATATTATAAGGCTTAGTAGAATAATCAATGTAAGAATAGAAATAGTCTAATGAGACTAGATAATAATTCCCTTGAAAATTATAATTTTGTGACAGGTGTCAAGTTCTTTCCAAAGTTGCCAAAATACAATCATTGGAATTGGTGAAAGAAAAACGATTTTTAGTATATTTCTTTAAAACCCTCTATAATTGTTCCTCAAAGGACCTTCTGAAAGTACAGTGGCTTTCTTATACAAGAGTCAACATTTCAATTTATTCTAATTTTAAGCTGTTCACAGTTTAAGACAACTACATAAAGAAATGACAGCTCAATTGCTATTTCTGATGTCAATAAAGAGAATTTGAATTATATCAAAATTACATCTGAAAGCATATTCAGAAAATGTAATACAATCAAAGAAGTAGTCAAGAGAATGTTCCTCACTTCAATAGTACTAAACTCTAACACAGGAAATTAATTAAACAGGAGCATACCGGATGACATGTTGTCAGATGAAGATTATATGAATATTATCTTATTTTTAAACTAATAAGGTCGTGCCCATCACAGGTGTACCTAATGCTCATAAGTAACTTTTACTTTTGGCTATTATTTTTCATTAAATTCTAGTCTGTGTCTTTTGTTTTTCAAATGAACAAAATGTTTGAAATTAAAATTAGATATCTTAAGTATCTATAGGTCATGGCTTCTTTAGGGATTGTAGGCTATTTTATCTGTATTATGCCACTCGTCTAAAAATCTGAGATTTAGAAAGCAATAAGCATTTCATCAGTGTGCACCACTTTTTTGAGAATAAAAGTAGTATAGCAAATTTAAATTAATTCTCAAACTAGACAAGTTTTCAAAAATAATGACTAATATTGTCTTTGTCCCCATCTTTAAAAAAAAGAAAGCAAGAGTCTAAAGAGCTATTTTATGTTTCAATAAAAAAACAATCTTTCACTCTTTCTTCCAGTGGTCCTAGCACAGGTCCAAAGGTAGCATGTGCTCATTCGAGGTGGTAGCTGTGTGGCATTGCTATATTAACCTCAGTAGCTTTCTACTCTTTCAACATAGAACTAAAAATGCAGAATATAACATATAAAAGCTCCAATCTGTTTTGACAGTTTATAAACTGATGGCCTTGGAAATCCTGAACAACACATGTAGAACCAAACACAATAGTAAAGATGATAATCTTTTAAATGTAGGTAAAGTGTATTCAGGTTTGGCAAGTAACAAAGTACTCAATTGTGCTCAACTCTCTTTGTATAGAGCAGCATCTTTGTTTATGAAGCCTTGAAAGGGAATGCCAATGCAGCGTGAAGAAAGAGACTGCATTCTTGTTTGCTTTTCCATGCTACATGGGACAGCTGCACTGTTTCTCCTTCCCTTGCTGCCTGCAGCTGCACAGTAAGGCCTCCTATAGAAAAGGAGATTTTATCCTGACACCTGCATAGTATCTAAAGCAATAGGAATGGCATTATCAGGAGTGTTCCTGAAGTTCAGTGCACATTAACAAGACTAATGGTCCTAATGGTGGGAATCACACATACACATATACTTCGTAATGATTTCCTAATTAAGGAACAAATCTTACTAGTGGTAGTTTATACAAGAACCCCCCCAAATCAGGAAGCACATGTTACTGCAAATTAACATCTGCATAACTAATATACTTGTACACCTGTTCATTAAGCCAATTACTGAACACTGTTAAATGTCACTAGAACAGTATGTTTAACAACGTGCATAGCTAATATTGTATATTTTCAAATCAGCTTCAATATCTTGGCAGATACTGTATATTTTAGGAAGGACAAATAAATATGTCTTACAGTTTTAGGGATAAACTTTTTTTTCAGAAAAAAAAAAACTTTTTTCTCAGCTGGTAATTTCAAACCCCAAAGTAAAACATGGTTGTTACTTCAAAGTAGAATTTGACAAATGAGGTTGAAGTTTTTCTCATTAACTTTTAACCTATGCTAAGCACATTATTCAAGTTAGAGTCTGTCCTTTTACTTAACTGTTTTCTCTAGCTTTCTATGAACTAATGGACATTTTGCTTGCTATTGTATCTACTCAAAATACCCTGTTATGCTAAACTGTATAATTCATGTGACAAGCCAAAGATTCAAGTAATAAACCACAAGACCAAAATGTGTAAAACAGAGATGACTATAGGAAAAGTAAAACTGTAAAAGAGATAATGCTTAATTTTAGTACTTGTAGATGAAGACATTTATGGCAGGGATTATTGTTTATAAAACCATCATACACAAGCTGCTTTGATTTTTTTGTGATCAATTTTAGACTATTGCAAATCTTGTATTCAATTTAGCTTAATATGGAATGCAGTTAACTTGGTAGAACAAGATCTAATAGCACACATATGACTAAAACAATGTATAAAACTAAAAAATAACCTAGGAATTAATCAAGATATTTATTTTTATTAGCCAAATAGACGTGTAAAAACATTGAGTAGTCTACTAGCTTTAAACAACACACATTAACTTCTTCACAATAATGGAAGAGGTCAAAGATCAACGTGTTACCAAGGTTTCATTCTGAGGTTTCTTATCTAAGAAGTCACCAGCTTCCTGTGCCCCTTATTTTGCTTTTCTTCAGTATGTGGTCAAAGCCAGAGAGTGAGCCCTACCACATAAGCACACTATTAGAGCCTGATCATACCTTATGTTTTATTTAAATTGATGACTTCGCCAGAGGCTCCATCACCAAATAGTATCATACTTAATGGTAAATTCAACTAGTGAATCTTGGAAGAAACCAAATATTCAGTACATAGCAATACCAGCTTTTTTACATTTTTGAAAACAAAGTCTCCAGAAACAAACATGTAAAAGGCAACAAAGAATAGTGAAATGGCTCATAATTTAAATTTTTAATGGAATTCTTAATGATGTCCAAAGTACACTGCTGTGTATTGTTGATCACGAAAAATCAAATGACCCCATATGCAGATCAACAGTCTCAACTAAACCAACTCCCTGAGATCCCTCAGACACTGAGTCACCAACCAAGCAGCATACAGGAGCTGCTCTAAGGCCTCTGACACATATATAGCCTGGTCTGGCCTCAGTAGAAGCCAGACTAGGAAGTGGGTAATGACTGGACAGTAAGAAAATGAAAGTAATAATAAAAAATGTGTAAAAAAAATTAAACTTTTTTTCTTCTTTACATGGTATTCTCAATTTCATAAAATGGATTTTTGAATTAGTGGCCAGTGAATTCAGCAGGAGGCACTGTGTATTCTCTTTTTCTCCCCCATTTCCCTCAATTTAATCTATTTCATTCCTGCCTAGTCAAGACTGACAAAATGATGTTAAAGTTTCTGTTAGTGTATAAAAAATTTTAATGAGAAGATTGGTCACAAAATAAAGGCTCACAAAAATCTCTACAATAAAAAAAGGGGAGTGTTGAAAGTATCACAACATGCTCATAAAAGGAAGATGGACAATGAGTATCAAGACAAAGAATGCCTTCAGGCTAGCTAGCCTTCTCTGCCACCACTCTGACTTCACCATCAAAGGGGAAATCTCTAGGCTAGGCAAAAGGCATCAGTACTGTGGAAATCTCTATGCCGAGGAGAAAGCATTAGTCACTTGAGAGGTAAAAATGTTTAGTGGGCTATTATCATATAGGATCAACATATGCTTTCTATGTGGCTTATGAGAAATAAAGGGACTACACATGCAAAAGCTTCACAATACATAAACTACAAAGCAATGTTTGCAACAACAGTGAGTAAACATTTTTGTCTTTGCAGATCAAAGTCCTTTTGTTCCAAAGTACAATTGTTCAGCCACGTCAATGTGAAGCAGACATATAAAAAAAGAAAATGAATGAGCATGGAAACATTACAATCAAATACCATGTTTGCAAACCCACATGCCCAGACAGATTTGTCCTGAAGTATACCATTTGCTTACATATGACATAAGAGGTCCCTCATAATGGAGCAGGGCCTTATCCCTTTCTTACCAAAAGTGTTCAATTTGTTATTTATTCTCTTGAAAATGTTAGTAAATGCTCAACACTTTCCTTGTAAATCAATGTGTAGAACTGCCATATAATAATTATTTATTAATAAACCTGGTTTTCAAAAAGCATTCATATAACATATCACATTTATAGTCATTATGATCTTTTTTTTTTTCATTATGATCTTTTAAGTGAATCTATCCGACATGGATCAGCCCATATGATACTAAAGTAACAGTCTTCTGTTTTATTCCTCTTATATTCTCCTATCATCTTTTTATGTGTCTTTATATTGTTATATTGTTATATAGTGTTATATAATCACAAAAGCAAATCAACAGTAGTGGAATTATTATTAAAAAAACCCATTTCTACTTTTGAATATGCTCGGTTATGATTCACTTGAGATTCAATGGCTTAAGGTAAACTGAAAAACTGAATTCTACCCCCACAAAAAGTCATACGAATCTAGACTTTGAATTCTTTTGCTTTATGCACATAAAAGTATTACTGAGTATTTCAATTTCGTTTGTTGCTGGCTGAGCTCAATGGGAAATAAGCAGAGCTCTATTGTCTCTTCTTTTGCCATTTGGATTCCAACAGCTTTCAATTTTATCTTTCAGCAGTAATTTTCTTTAGTTCGGAAGCTACAGCCATGTAATCTGTTGAAGGTGATCGAAGCATTAGAAAATCTTTTTTCGAAGGTAAAATAGAGTACCTGAACTTTTTGTCTCTTCTTTGTTCTTAAACTTAGGTTTAGCCTGCTGGTGACTTCTCATTTGAAAGCAGAAAAGTAGTATTTAAGAGGCCTTTGGAAATGTACAAACATATGAGAAGAATGAAATTTAAATAAGCATAAAGGTTCTATTCTTAAGACAGACTCCTGACCCTTTTTCTTCTCAATCTATTATCCTTCCTTGTGACATCACCCAGTATTTTGGAAGAATACTTGACACCATGTCTTCATTCTTCTTTTCTATCACTTAGTTACAATGTGAATTCTAACTATACATATTCCTACTGAATAAAAATGTCAGAATCACCATAGGAAAGGTCTCAGGATGGATATATCTTTAAAACTCCATGGATTATTAGCAAAGTTTTGAATCAGCTGTTATAAAGCATATAAAACATTCATCCTGTGATAGTTCTACAAATGAACCCCAGATTGAACAAGGTGGAAAAACTTTCAATAGCAATTCTCAAAAGTCCTTTTGTATATTCTTTAAATCTCAAAATATAACACTAAAGGAAAATTCTTGGTCAATCATAGGTGATCCACAATGTCAATAATTTTCTTACTTTAACTCATTTTGGGACAAGTACATTCTTAATTCAAAGATGTTCCATATATTTGTATAGTTCGTATATACAGATTTCTAAAATATATAGGAATACATTTCACACATTAATTAAAACTGACTGCATACATAAAATTCTAAAATGTTTATTGCATAAATTGCCTCTTCCCTTTTATAGATAGTTGTGGCTGTCACAAGAGTAGAAGAAAAAGAATAAAATCTGCCATTGGAAAGTACACAGGAGCTATAAAAACAAACTTCTTACTTCTCTAAACATTTCTATATTATCTGTTAACAAAACAGCCAAGGTAGGTAAAGACTTGGACCACATAAAAGAGTAAGTAAGAAATATTTTATTCTTGGTCAGTAGCTGATCCCCCAAATAACTGCTGGATTCTTCAAAACAAAACAAAACAAAACTATTTAGTCTAAATCCTGTGATGAGCTACCCAAAATGCTAAGCAAGCATACTCTGGCTTATTTTCATTGCTACTGCACACTACACAGTCATATCAAAGTCTCTGTGTTTTAGACCAGTAGATCAGGACCAAATTCTAGTCACAGTGTGCATCTCCAAATATAATGACTCTGCTTTATGTCAAATAACTTTTGGCTAGGCTCCTAGCTATCCTTATAATGGTACCAACTATATAAAATTAGAATAATGACCACCAGAGTTTACCATAAATGTTGCTTACAGAATAAATGATTAAATTTATACTAAAATATTATACTAAACAAGTGAACACAATTTAATATCGAGTCCTTGACAGTCATATCTAGTCTCTCTCTCTCTCCCTCTCTTTCTTCTTCTTCCTCTCTCTCCCTCCCACACCTCTCTATACATGGTGTGTGTATGTTTAAATTTATTACCATTAAATGCCTTCAGCTTAGCAAGAAAATTCCATCGTGTGCTCTATTATTGTAAATGGCAGAAATGGGTTGAACTGTAAGCTTTTAAGGACCAAATAAAAAAGTTCTTGGATAAGGATCCACCTATGGAAAGCGTCTCCTATAAGAACTATCCTTTAATAATAAAATGTTTGCTGCCATATAGTATTTTAACACTAGTGAAAAAAATAAAATCATATATAAGAACACAAACCTAGCCGTTTTTTGAAAAACAATTAGGTGTCGTCTACTATGCAGCTCTCATTAATTTCTGAAGCCACAAAAATAAACAGCTAAGAGTCCCATGTTATTTATAATGGCATGTATAATTAATGCAATAATTATGAATAATACTATTCATAATTATGAGTAAATTGTACACTATAAACTCATGTGTAGCAACCAAATTTTTTACTAGTTTTTGGAAATGTATAAAACGTAGGAAAATGTATTAAACATAGGTAGACCTATACAATGTAAAAGTAAAGTCATAAAGTTTAAAGGAAACCTTCATTGTGGCAGAATAAAGAAGAGATACTGGTAATTTAAGGTTTTGCCACAAACTTATTAAAGATAAAAGAGAAAGTAATAGCCCAGATAAGAAGCAGCTGCTAATAGTCACAAACAGCAAATGAATTTGTCTGGATCAGGACAGCAACCTGCTGGCTCTTTTTCCTCCTAAACCATTTCAAACATGCTGTGCTTGCCATTAGATTGGCCTTTACTTCACCCTAGCCACTTCAGTCCTCACACTGTGGGGGATCATTGTTGCTTTCCTATGGCTGCTGCCAAAGTGTACCTCTCTGCTTTTAGCCTAGAATGCTTTGAATCTAAACTTAAGCAATGGTTATAACTACATGGAAGGAGCAAGAAGTCAATACATTAAATCTGATACAGAAATGTCAAAAACAGACAGACACACACACACATACACACACACACACACACAAAGAGAGAGGGGGGGAGAAGGGAAGGGAGAGAGAGAGAGAAAGAGAGAGAGAATCTGTGTTAAATAGGCAAATAAAAAAACCATGCTTATTTAGATATGCTTATTTAGAAGATGCTTGAAATCTTGATCCTAGAATATTTTTATTTTAAATATATTGTTGCTTCAGGGTAAGTTATTTTGCATACTGTTACTCTATGTTTCTGATGCTGGTGGAAGTAGTTGAACCATTCTAACTGTACATTCTACCCACTGTATAGCAAAGGTAAATGTAATTAAAATAGAAAAATTGCAAGAAGACTCTTAATTGTCTGTGAAAAAAATGAGCTTACCCCTTCACATGTATTGCTGCTAAAACATTCTCTGTTGATTAAGACAAAAACAAAGTATGCTTGTACCTATGAAAAATTCTCTACTTTCTTTATCTTCCCCTGTATCATTAATAATATCCTTTATCTATTACTACTCAACTTGATTAATGCACATGTATGTACATGGTTGTCTTGTGTCAAAAATTCATAAAAAGAGTGTGCTTTACCTTCCCAATAAATGCTCCCTCTACAGGAATAGAATTTTAAGAAATCATAATGAAAAGATGGTGAAGGTACAGGAAAACATGAATCTGACAACCAGGTTATTTCAGAGTGTTTGTAATAATGATTAATAAAGATAGACTCAGACCAGGAATCACATACTCAATTAAGATAAACATAATCCAACAGGTGTTAAGAAAGAGGAGTTTTGCTGTCCTCAAAGCAAGACAGAACAGTTCAGTAAGAGAAACTGACAATGTCACATCAATGGAGGGCAAGTATATTCTAAGTCCGACAAAAACAAAAATCTCTGAATAGGTCATTACAGTGATTTCAAGGAAACTAATGGTACTCTAGGAAACACAAAAGTGTCAAATGGAAACAGTGAGTGCACAGCACTCCTTTCAGACACTTCGTGGAAAGCGTATTTCTAGCCATGTTTTGAACAAGATAAAATGAATGAATTCTAACTTTGTATGAACTTGCCTATTACAAGAAAGTACTTGATTTTCAAATTCCAGAAGAGCATTTATGCTATAAATGATTTCAGAACAAACCCAGCATACAATGATTTACTGGACAAGATCAATAGAAACTGTGCAAAAGAGATTATACTGTTCAGTGATCCATGTTGCATCAATATCTATAATGGAATGAGACAAGGTGATACAATGGCCCAAAGCTTCTTGAAATTGCTCTTCAACAAAATTAAATAGGAAAATAAAGTCCATACAGAGAGCCAGCAAGTACCCCACCATCTTGTTTCCCTAATGAAAAAGTATTTCCCATGTCATATGGAAAGTATAACAGCAGTTTACTAGTATCAGAACAAAATTTGAAGTCTTTAAAAGATGCATGCAACAAATTCATTCCACAAGGCTCTATCAAAATTACTGCGAAAGACTATGACAACACTATCATCAATGTGAGTCAATAAAAGAGCAAAAGTGGTTTGTTCAATGGTCGATGGCACAGAAACAGCAGCCCATGCCAGTTTATGGGCATAGAAAGAGTTACTACATAGCAAACTGCTAATGAATACTAGAACACTATTTAATTTTGTTATATTGAGGTGAAAGGGAAAGATGAGTATTTATCTGCATCATTAACTGAAGCAGATAAATTGGCTGTCATCCACTGACCATGGTGTCCTGAATGTATGAAATCTGACAATATAAAAACCTAATGGTAGTTATTAAGGCTTCTCTCCAGTCCAAGTACAGATGGATCAGGTAGGTGGCCTGCCAGTAAGACAACATGTGGCTCTCTGGACTTACTGATAGCATTTGAGGTATATTTGTTTTTTTTAAAAAAAGGTATTCCAAACAATTTCTGTCTGATATAGGGAAACTACATGCTTTCTCAAATGATGTCAATGCCATACAATTAAAGATAGACTAAATTTCCCAGTGGTGATGGTTAGGGAGATCTTAATTCGCAAGGTAGAAAATAGTTCCAGGAACCAGTCACTAGCACTAAGAAACCTGTATCCAAAATGATGACAAATTACTACTTCAATTAAATCTTTAAATTGTGTATGAAAGAGGGTTACCTGTATCATCCTATGCCTCTTTAAGCAAAGCATGACTTAACTGTTCAGTAACAGCACCCAACGCAAATATTTCATTCCCTTTCTAACAATAGCTATTAATGACACTATCATCTTATTATATTTTATTAAATGAATTTCTCACTCGATATATTTCTACTCTGTAATGACTATATTACTTCTTTATGGTAAGGATTCCATTTTGACAAACTGTCTATGTTAGCACATTTGCATACTGTTGTGTTTAGTTGAAGTGGCACGTAAAATATAAAACATAGTGAACAGCACTTAATTGGAATATCTGTTAATGTCATCTCATATTCCATGGCCCCCAAGAAATATTTGAAACAATGCAATCTACAAGAATATGAAGTAAAAACAAAGGAGTTATTTAATTACAGGTAAGCATACTATCCATAGCAAATTCCAGAACTAAAGATGATAAATTATCTGAAAATAAAAGAACAGACTTGTGAATCAGCCACCATTTCCACTTTAACCAAGATACAATAACTTAACTTTCCCAAAAGATGCCTATTCTGTTCCTACAGAATAGGAGCTTTCCTGGAGCTTTCATTTAATGCTTGTGATGATTAGTGTTTTTAAAATAAAGGATCCATTTATATACTTTGCTTAAGCCATTCTAATAATTTCATATTCTATATAAAAATTACATACAGCCTACACTTTAATATAAAATAGAATGAAAGTACCCTAATATATAATATCTTTGTGAATGACTTATCTGCTGACAAAATAAAGAATATAAAGTTGTAGTAATAAAAAAAAATTCTGACTGATATAGTAAACAAAAAGCCATATTTTGGGCAGTTACTAAACCGTTTATCATTACTAAAGGCTATTACAGCTGAAACTAGAGGACTTAGCCACTTTAAAAACCTTTAAACCATGTAATCAATGAAGCTGAAACACATAAACATACATATTGCAGTAGAACCTTCATAAAGCTAAATGCCAAAAATGCATGTATTGTTTTCTTACCTGAGAAATAATCAAATTTCTATTTCTCAGTCTTTCCTACAATTTATCTTACTGATTCAAAATCTAATATTTTATAATTCAAGATAAGGACAACCTTGCGATCTTTAAACTCTTTTAACATTCTTGATATAAATATGTAGACATAAATACATTATTTATTCAATTAGTTATTGGATTTGTTCCTAATATTTTCTACTCAATGCTTTTAAAGCCCATACCTCTTTGATTTATTTACTCTTCCATGCTGTATACTTAAACCACAACATAAGATATATAGCTACTTTACTTAATATTTTATATATATATACTTAATATACATCAATACTTATATATATATACTTAATATACATCAATACTTATATACAAATATTTAATATACACATATATACTTATATATACATACTTAATATGTAATATATACTATATATTAATATAATATATAATATTAATTATATTATATATGCATATATTATATATAATAATTATATATAATTATATATAATTTTATAATATATAATTTATACTATACATACTATATACTCTATATAATATATGCTATATGCTATAATATTAATATATACTATATACTATATATTATACTTATTATACTAAATATACTTAGCATACATATACATAATACTATAGTCCTATGGGTTCACAATATTTTTCTTAACATTTGTTTTAAAATTTTTCTACTAAAATTTTTCTTTATGCTCAGTGCTGGGTTATATTTTACAAACACCAAGATGTTAATGCTGATTTTTATTTGTTTCTTATTAAACAAAAATGGGGTAACCCTTATGACTTTGCAAACTTAAGTGCAACTAAACTACCAAAAGTACCTAGTTCCCTAGTATTTGAGACATAACAGAATATTTATCAATCATGGATAAGTGAGGAGACTCTATGTCTGAGTATCTTTGCCAAATGTTCAGTATACTGTACTTTCTAGACCAGAACACATTTGGCTGGACTAAAATGCCACATCCTTAGGGATTCCTTCCTGACTTTTAAAGGAGAATTAATGATTCTCTTCTGGGGGATTCTATAATAGTTTATTCCTATCATAGTGTAGCAGTTAATAAACTGCCTTAGCATACTTCAGATGTCTGGTTCTCAAATTTGTTGCATCAGAATCTGATTCTACACATTATTATATACATAATCATTATATAGGATTTATAAACTGAAATAGCACTTAAATTACCTTTTTTTAAAAAAATGGTAATTTCAGAGGGGATTTAATAAAACTCAGATTGACTCTAGTATATGTCTTACAGGCAGCTTCATTATATTATACAAAATGTCACCATTACATTCTACGTGTATGATGCTAACACAGGCACATAACTGTAGTTTTCCTTTATCTTGTAGAAATAATAATAGTAATGTCAATTAGCCTTACAGATCTGTCTGGCCATGTATAAGGAATAGAAATACAATTTAAAAGTTAAAGTCAATGAGCCATTAAATGGATTGAGAAGGAAACAAAAAGGGAAAGAAAGGATGAAGAAAGAAAATGGAAATGAAAAGGAGACAAAAGCAAGATATCAAAAAAATAGATATCACCTAAAATATTAAACCAGAAGTTCTCTCTTTTTATAAATCACTTTACAATACTTTATAATCCACATTTTGGAAGCATCTGTTATAAACATCAGCCTTCAAACTCATCAAGCCATCAGCTGCATGATCTATTCACATATTCCCAGAGCCACCTGGAAACAATGCAAATTGTACAGCTTTGCTCATAAAAAAGATGCCTACACTGAATTTCTACACTACCTGAATCATAAGATTTAACAACGTTGGCCAGGAAGATTATATAATTAAGAATTAAAATCTTAATATTTTAATCAGTGTTTAATATCACCTTAATTATATGTTAGATAGTCAGAAAGGGAAAATGATTTTCTATAGAAATTTCAAGCCTTCGACAGATTTAAAAAAACTTTAAGAAAAGACTTGTTATGCTCACATTTTTCTACATATTACATAAGACTAGATTATTTTCTTATGACTGTATAACTACTGATGCTATTTGGCAGGAAAGGCTGCTGAGTTTCAAATATACAGCCTTTAGGAGGTTTATCCAAGTGCTCCCAGGGTCCTACTACCATAGTATAAAAATGATGTTCTCAAGAAAATAATTTTACAAACCTAATAATCATGTTATCTCCTTAATTCCATATGACTGCAAATATATATCATCTTAGCCTAGATTATTCACTCAGAATTCAACAAAGAATTTAGCTAACCATATTTAATGTACAAGTATTCCATGGCACCATAAAAAGTAAGCTAGAAAGAAATGACAGGTTTTACAAAGATGAGACAAATCAAAGGACAAAGAAGTAGTCAAACTTCTAAATCAGATGGACTTAATAAATAAGATCCTCAGGCAATGATCTGGTTTAATGTAAAACTCAAAGAGCATAACAAAGTTCTTTTGTACTTTAACCTAAGTGAATTTCTGACACATTTTCATAAACTCCAATGATGACTCCAATTTCATTGTTAGTGGCATGATTATTTCCTTTCATGAGATGGTTTTAAAAATTCAAATAACTAAAAAAATATATTTGGTTCAATTATTGGTGAGTACTTGAGGTCAAGGAGATTGTTCAATTTCAAATAAAATTCCTTGAACATACTCTCCAATTTTGCTATTGTAAGTTGATGAAGACAAATGAGAATACATGATTACTCATTAAGCAAGCATGAATAAAAAGAAAAGACATTTCAAAATTGTGGTAATGAAGGGAAAGGGTGACTGGAAAAGAAGTATTGGACTAAGACACACCCAGTTTGGATATTCCAGGAAAATGTTTCAAACAACAAGCCTTTAACAATCACTATCACAATGAAAGAAAAAAGAACACCATTATTTTCAGTGTACACTTCAGAAAAATGAATGATTAACAAAGGAGAAATTTGTACAGAATTTATCTAGGACAAAATAAGTTAAAAGTATATTTGTTTTCCTTAACGGATAAGGCACTGGTAACAGAATAAAAACATCAAATACTATCATGCTATGAAGTTCAATCTCAGGCCTCATGTCTTAGCAACCTAATGAATAATGTAATCTGGCAAGCTAATCTAATGCAGTTTGGAAAGAAAGGGCATGGACTCTACCATGAACTTCAGTGGAAACAGCAGCAATTCTAATGAACATAAAAGCCAGAGAGCTCTCTGTGCAGTGCTTTGAACAGACAAAGTGCTCAATTACTAGCTTTTGTCATATAGAAAGAATGTGAACTTCATGTTTGTTGCTATGGATCACCCTATGCATATCTGCATAAAAATCAGTTATCATGCTTATGAGAGGATCGGGAAGTAAAATAAACACAAAAAAATCAGAAAATAAAGTAGAATAATGAATTCACTGAACATGTATGAATCTGTTTCAGCAATTACAAACTACTTACGAAGATATAGAATCACCACTTAGAGGAAATGCTATACAATTCTGAATATGTTAATGTTGAGAATAAAAAATTAAACATAATGTAATTTAAGATGTCTGACTACTTATTGTTCTCTATGATGAATCAGTTTTTTGAATAGCTATAATGTTATCAGGTAGTTAAAGATCCAGCTTTCTCACTAAAACTCTTTATATAATTCTTTTTAATATTTTAAATTCTCATTTGTTTGAGTTAATGAAGTAACTCAATTATATATTAACATAACTGATATGTGTTTAACAAGCAAATCAGCAGTTTTCCATATGTTGGTACAGGTATTTGACATTTCTATAATGTTATATACTATAATTAAATTCTTAATTATAATTACATATTATATATCATGTAAGTTTTACATTACCTACATCTGGACCAGAGACAGGTAATATATAACAAAAAAATTCCAAATTTGTACTAAATAAGAAAATATTTCTCAGGCAATTTTTCATATTTTATAATCTGCTAATTGAAAAGTAACTTGTGATTTATTGCATTATGAAAAACAGAATCACATACCTATTATTATAAATAGCAGATTCTCATACAATGCCCTAGTTCTCCAAAGACAATACTAATTTTTATACTGCCAAATTTGTCTATAAGATTAAATTAAAATGCATTTATAATGCTATAAAATAATGTAATAGGCCTAAAAATAGTGAAATGTTCAAAGATAGCATAAGGTGATTTTTACTGAAAAATCCGGAAGTAAACCAAACAGCAAGATAATATATTATTTGCTGGAGAGATGGCTCAATGATGAAGTCTGAGAACTACACTTTAATAGTACCAGAATTCAATTCCTAGAAGGCATGACGGGTGGCTCACGACCACATATAAATCTATCTGCACGGAACTCAACATATCTAAACTCTGCAGACACAGGAAGGATATGTGTATATTTAGCAGTACTCACACAATACTGAATACTAATTATAAATAATACAAACAGAAAATAATAATTTACACAACAAAACTGGTAGTACGTGACTAGTGGCAGAGAGAGAGAGAGAGAGAGAGAGAGAGAGAGAGAGAGAGA
>JADRCC010089128.1:0-21034 GCA_019843855.1 Hylomyscus alleni
GCTCCTTGTCCTTAGCCTGGCTGCCGACACTGGTTTTTTCACGAATGTACATGAGGTCGCTGTGCACGCTGGGTCTGCGAGCAAAGGGCGCCAAGATGCCAAAGGCATCGCCGTGGTCGCCCCCGCCTCCGCTGCCCGCACGCAGAAGCTTCTTGTTCCTCAGAGCCTTTTTGTGCAGTACGTCGCAGTACTGCACAGACACCTTGCGGTGCAAATCGGGGCTCATCTCGCTAGGCAGCTTGGCCATGGCAAAGAGCGCACGGAACATCTGGTCCAAGCTGCTGTTCTTCTTGGCCGAGATCTCGAAGTAGGCACAACGCTGAGGGTCGTCACCCACCAGCTGCTCAATCTCCCGCTGCTCTACTTCCCGGTAGAAGTCTCGGTCCCCTTTGTTACCGCAAATGACCAGCGGCACGTCCACATTCTCTTTGGTTTTGTTCTTGAGACAGGACTTGGTGTCTAGGATCTGCTGTTTGAGCCTTTGCACCTCCTCGAATGAGTCGCGGTTGTCTAAGCTGAACACCAGAATGAAAACATCTCCTACAGGGGAACGAGTGGGAAAGGTGAGGGCAGCTGCCAGGCACGGAGCAGCAGATGGCGCGGCCCCAAGCACGACACACCAGCCCCATCCGCTCCCCGCAAGACTCCGGCCCCACGACCCGTCGGCCCCCCACTCACCTGTGAGGATAGAGAGGCGCCGCATGGCGGGAAACGGGTGATTGCCGGATGTGTCCAGGATGTCCAACTGGTAGACTTCGCCGCGGATCGAGTAAAACTTTCGGTGGAAGTCCTCGATGGTAGGGGTGTAAGCGTCCTCGAAACGGCCCGTGAGGAAGCGCGACACGATGGCCGTCTTGCCCACTTTGGATGAGCCGAGGATGACCATCCTGTAGCAGTTCTTGGCCGGGATACTCAGCTCAGAGTCGCTTGGGCACATCTTCTTGATCATCGCAGCCAGTTTCATTGGGCAGAGGGGCCCCAGGGGCGGATGCGTGGCCGAGAGAAGGTAGAGGGGCTGCAGAGGACTCCGGAGTGGCAGAAGAGCTTGGCTTCGGGACTGCGAGAGCTGGCCTGGACTCTTGGGTACAGACAGCGGGCTCAGGCTTTCCGCGCCCCACACCGCCCTTATATGCAGCTGGCCGAAGCCCCGGCTGGCACCTCCCAGCCAAGGTGCGTCACGTCCCGCCCCCGGACGCGCCCAGCTCCTCCTAGACGCGCAACCTCCGCCTTAGAGCCCGAGGCTCCGCTCCAGACCTACGTGCACTGGAAGGAAAACTTAAGTCCAAACTACCACGGATCCGGCTTCCCACTGCTTTGGACCCCGAAGTCCTGGCTGTGCCATTGATTCATTTACCTCTGGGATCCCCATTCTCTCAACACCAGTGCACAGACGCTCACTTTTCTTGGGCCTCAGTTTCCCAAAAAATATGATCTGGTGATAGCAACAGGTTTGCTGGCCATTTGCCCCAGCGCCAACCCCTTAGGTCCCCCGGTCCTTAGTGCTCTTCTGGGCGCAGTGTCCAGTGTTTGTGGGTTTCCTACGGTACAGTTCGCGCTTTGCGCTTCAGCCACCAGAGGGAAGCAGGGAGCCCCATGGACTCACTGGGATGCCCAAGGTTGTGGTCACTCTGGAGAGTGGCAGGAGGCTGGCTGGGGAGCCAGACTGTGGGCGTTGTCTTGGACTTCCATTCCTGTGCTCTATTCTCCCAATTAGAGATAATCTGGTCGGTGGGGATAATCTGGTCTCCTTTATCCCAGTAAAGGAGAGTCTGCCCCTGACTTCATAGAGACAAGCCCTTTTTAAAAAAAAAAAAAAAAATCAAAACAGACGGGAGTCCCCTACAGTCTCTTGTGGCTTTCCGGAATTTTCCCTCTCCTGGGCCAATCATCGTCAGTTTGCACTGAGGGGCTGACTGGGACCAATGATTTCAGAGGAGGCACAAGCTTTTCGGTAGCTCAGTTTCCCGTTCTGGAAGATGACACTGGCCCTTGATTGTAAAGATTAAGTGCAAACACGTTCCAAGACCAGGGCCTGGTCAGAACAATAAAAGTATAGTGTCAGGGAGGCTGCCCGAAGGAGGAAGCCAGTGGCAGGTTGATCAGTAACCAGGACTGAGTAATGCTTGAGGAGAAACAGGACGTGTCTGCTGCTTGTAAGTGACGATATAGTCGAGCTGTGTTTTTATTCTGCTCTGACCTTGTCTGATTTAGGAGAGGCCCAGAGACCCATCGGCTGACAAATGCCACTTGCCCATCCAGGCAGTCTTGGTGTCCCATAGGCAGGGCTAAGGTCATTCCCATCTATTGAGATGCTTGCACCATGCTCCCAAGGTTTCATCCCCTCCTTGTGACCCAGGATCTCAACAGAAATCTAGTCTCTAGATCAGCAGTGGGCGTCCTGCCTGGAGCCCCCGAGACCTGGGTGTATTGATTTGGAGGTCCCTGTGCTAAGTGATAATGCTCTCCCTGGAGACAGAGAAGCAGCACGCTGCTGTCCTGGTAAGCAGGCTGCCTGACTCCCAGTCTTCCCTTCTTCCCCTCTGCCTGTGCCCCCACAACAGAGCCCACTTCAGAGGCTGCTGCGGTTGTCGGGCCCGTTTCAATCTAGCGAGACATCCATATTCACTCCCCCTTCCCTCCCAGGCTGCTTCTACATCCATATCAATCAAGTAACCCAGGACTCATCAGCTAGATCTAGGACAGGCCAGTTGGGGTGAGCCCTTCACCACTCTTGGTTCTTGCCCTTGCTGCTGCTCCCCTCCCTTCTCCATCTGGGGTGTCTGCCCTCATCTGGGAGGAGGACCTGAGCCTCAGCCAAACCCAGGACTGCTGTGTTCAGTAAGAAGCACAGAACATTCACTGCAGGTGAAGAGAGGCCTCTTAAGGGGGCAAGCAATGGCTGCTCACCCCAGGTAAAGGCCCTTTTCCTCGGCCTCCGGAAGGCATTGTGTGGAAGGCTGGGGCTCTGACTCAGGATGGGCAGAGCTGATGTCACCATTCCCGAGTCTCCAGTCCCAGGATGATCCAAGGAATAAGAATAGAGGGATGTCAGAATCAAAGATATGATCCAGCTCTACGCACAGACATCCAGATAGCCAAGGCTCAGCTTAGATTCGTGGCCTTCTCTCCTTCCACAGTCAGTGTCAAGGCTGAGCCTGACATCACACCTCAGTCCCTTCTAGATGCAAGGTGACTGGTGGACACTGGTGGTTTCCTAACACCTTCGAGGTTCATTTACCCAGTTCAAATACCCTGTCAGGTAGACTCCATCCTCCATGCGCCTTCACACAGCCTCTGCTATCAAGTCTTCAGTCACATGAACACTGAGGGGGGAGTCTAGAAGACAGGCAGTGCAGTCCCACACAATCCCAACTACCATTGGTGCCCCCAGGACACTGCCCCACACGGGACAGCACGTGCATCCCTTTCCCAGGAACTCTGGAAGCCACCATGGTGTTTTCTTACCACTCAAGTTTGTAGCAGTGTCATGCTTCCTGCTCAGAACAGAACTCTTAATATCTGATAGATGCTGAGGAGAGCCCAGACAAGGGCCTGTAAGCTGGAAATGCTAACCACACAGCCCCATCCAGAGGCAAAGAGGATCCAGAAGGGTCTTTGAAGTTGGGTCACAGAGAAGGGCACCAGGGGCCACCTTGTTACCCACAGGGGCCAAGCCCACTCGTGCCAGCAAGGGGATCCCACAGCATATCTCTGCTCCACTTCCTGTGCAGTCCTGCCCCAGCCATCAGAGCTATTGGTGGGGATGTAAGCTTCCCAGTTCATGGTGGAATGCAAACAGAGAGGCAGAGACTCCTGCTCTGGACCAGACAGTTTTAGTGGCCTCCCAGGCTCTGAATCAGACAGACTCCAGAAACAAAGCAAGAAACTTGAGCAGGCCCTGGTGGCAAGGAAGGCATGCCTGAGTGGTGTCGCTGCCAGGGAGTACTGGGAAGGAACCCGCACCAGGCTATCTTCCCACCCGACAGGTCCAGATACTCCACCTGTCTTCTCTAGTGCTCCTCACCCTTAGAGTGGCAGAGCCTGGGCCTAGTGCTGTTGCTCTCGTGTGCCACCAGCACCTGTCTTCCATCTCCGCTACCAAAGATCTCTCTCCCCCACAATCCCATGAGCAAAGTCCTACTAGCTGGCTTGGAGAGGCAAGTTAGCGCCTGCTTCCACCTTCCTATGGCTTCCCATATCAGCCTTAAGGGACCCTTTGGAGGCCAAATCGGAATAAATGATGTGTTAGGCAGTAGGAAAGGGACACTTCGACTTCTCACCCCACAAAGGAGATTCTGTCTTCAAGGCCACTTCATTTGGGCTGCACTGGTTTCACTGGCCCAAGGCTCAGTGAAACAAGAGTGCCATAGCCCAGAATCAAGTGGCAAGGTACTTGTGGTCATTACCCCCATAGCTCAGTCCTTTGGAGTTCTCTCACAGCTGGGCCTTGGCACACACCGCTCCTGATGCCTGGAATAACTGGCCTTCAGTCTGTTTTCTTTTGCTCGTTGCTCTCAACATCAATGCCATACCATCAGAAAAGTGCCATTAGACCGAAGACCTCAGTGGAAGACCAGGTTAAATGCCATTACCGTGAGAAAGAAAAAACAAAACAACCGTGTCTGACTATTTAGATTCCATCTCAGGAAAGAAAGATGCTCATCAAAAGAGGAATGTAAAGGGATGGAGACACCATAAACAACTGTTGAGAGATCACAAGAACTCCATTCCTAAACATGTACAAAGCAATGGAAACATCTGCATGTGTAAAGATGTATACACAAGTGTTCTCAAATGGTGTGACAGTCACAATAGTCCTGAAGTAAAAACCACCCAGTGTTTACCCACTGAATGGATAAACAAGACAGCATCTACCTACAGTGGAGTGTTCAGCAATACAAAGGAAGAGAGTCCACTACGGCTTGAGTGCCCCCATCAAAGCATCCACTGACTCTGGAGCCCCACTGGAAATTGTCAGAGAACAAACTTAGCCACCTGGGGAGTGTGGTAGTGGGACCTCCCGCTGGGAGTCATCACGGCTAAGCAAGAGCAAGGGTAGGACTGCAGTCTAGTGGGACCAGGGCTTCATTAGAAGACCAGCAGAGAGGTGAGCCAGAATATGTGGTCTCATCATGCTAGGTGCTAGCTCTTCACCAGCGAGGACCTCACCAACTATGGACACTTGCTAGAGTCTGGCGGCTGAAAGTCTGGTTCCCCAAAGGATGCTCTTGGGAGGCGGCAGACCTTTAAGAGGCAGGGCCTGGTGGGTAGTCTTCAGGCTATTGTGAGGGTGCCTTTGAATGTGGTTGTAGGGCCCCAACCCCTTTCTCATTTACGCTTTACTTCTTGGCCATTGGGTGAGCAGCTTGCCCTACTATGTGCTCCCAACGCTATGCACTGGGTTCACCTGGGCTCAAAGCAACACAGCCAATAATCAGGAGGCAGCTCCAGCTCTCTGGCAATCAGCCCACTTCAGGCTTTTTGAGCCTCCTGGTGGGTTCCACCCCGTCCCTGTCTCCTACTGGATTCCAACTGACACACTGGGTTCAGACATATGTGCCCAGTCCTGCTGGGTGTGTATGAAGAAGACATCCATGGTCTTGGTCCTCAGAAAAAATATATAGGTCTCATTCCTCTCCCCAGAGCCTCTGCAGCCTCTTCTCCCCACTCAAATCACATGACCTCCATGTCTGTCTTCCCTGTTGCCTCCACCAGTTGTCAGGGAGCTGGACTGCTTCTTCCCTCTGCCCATACCCACAGCCTGGCAACTTAGCCAATAGGTACATGTAGGGATACCAGTGATAGAGCCGAGCCTCTCGGTGTAGAGGACTGGACAGGAGAGCACCAATGGCAAAGGGGGAATCTCTGCCCCATTTGGTGCCAAAGGTACCAACGTTTCTCTGGCCCAGCCTTACTAGGACACCTGCTTGAGCTTTGGGATAGGACATACATGGTACTATCTACAGTGAGGAAACAGGTAAAGATTGCCTGCTTCAGTGGTCTTGGCACTTCTCGCCCACCAGAAGGGGTATGAGGGCGGGGCAGGGCTCAGGATGACAGCCCTAGACTCTGTCAAGGGCCTGGGGCAACAAGGCTCTGAGGCTACACTAATAAAAGGCGTGGTTCTTGTCTGCCCATCCAGTTGATGCTCTGGCCTGGGGCCGGGAGGGGGAGCCCAGGCTTCCTCAGAAGGCCTGGAAATGTGAGGCAGGAGACCTGTGCACAGTGAGATGGTAAGCCTGGGGCACTTGTAAAAGCCCATGCAAGCCTTGGCCAGGGTCCTGGGTGACAAGAGGACGTCAGGAGAGGGAGGCAGCGTTAAGTGCTGTCTCAGAGCTGGAATACGCATAGGCTGATCCTCTGGATCCCCAAATCTCACACAGTTTTCTGGGCCAGTGAGGCACCCTGGCAAAGGAATGCAGCTGAGACTGAGGAGATGAGGGTCTCTGGTGAGTTGGGACAATCCACCCCCAAGTCCAGCAAGCTTAGGTATCCCTAAGCCATCCATCAGGAACCTAGAGTCCAGGGGGTCAGGGTGGTCCTAGCTGCTAATGGTCACACAGTGACAAAGAGCAGAGGAAGGCTGTTCTTTGGCTCCCTCTGATGCCAAAAGTCAACTTGTGACCCACCTTCTTGGTCACTTGTGCTCTGCTTACACATCCCCATAGTGAGAATTCTGAATTTTTAAAAAAAAAAAAAAAACAACACCACAGAAATATTATAAGAATGTGTTCTTGTTTTAATCCCAGGTGCAGGCTATGGTTGTACAATCTGCTTCAGACTGTACACAGTAACTGACTACAATTTGCCTTGTGCTCTAGCAGGGATATGATTTTGCCAGCTGCAGAGTTTTCGTGACTGTGTGATATTTGGAGTTCTGGGGGACTTTTCAGAAGGTCTATAAAGGCTAGAGCCCCAACAGGTGGGTTTGGTGGGCTGCTGGCTACTGTTTGTCAGTCATGTGCAAAGAAGAAACAAGAAGAAATTAGATATCCTAATGGTGAAGATCAAACTTGCTCCAAAGAACTCACTGCCCCTAACCAGCAGGAAGGATAACACTGCCCCCTTTCCAACCCCTGACTTTATTCAGGGATCTCTTTCCTGTCTATCATTTTTCTCCCCTTGTCTAGAGTTAGGTGGTTGAAAGGGTAGAAGAAAAAAGGTGGAGAAGGGTGCAAGAAGAACCCACAACCTAGCAAAAGCTCACACACTTCCTGTCTCCAGCAGATTTTATGCAGTTCAGATGAACATAGGGGGCTGTCCCATATATCTTGCCTTTAGGTGACAATCTTGATGGAATGACAGTGCTATTTAATCTGATAGACCTTCGTGTTGTGGATTGGGTCTGACACTTGAGTTATGTTAATTTTGGGTTCCCAAAATTGTATGAGAATCCACATGTAAGACGCTGAGGGTCCTTGCCCCCAGTTGGCTTTGACTGGTAATTTGCTGGCGGCTAATGGCTGGGCAGGGAGACAGAGGCAAGGGGACCATGAGAGGAAGGAGGATCAAGAACCATCATGATAGGAAAGGAGAAAGACCAGGCCTGAGAAGCGCAGGACAGAGAGGCAGCCAACCTGTAAGAGTCCGGGGATGGTGGCCCAGGAGGGCTGCAGGTGGTTATCGAGGAACGCACTGCTGCCACTGGGGTGATGTGAGTAAAACTAATCGCCTATGACCATACCTCTGCTCTCAGGTTGGTGGATGTTGAACTGGGTTCTGGGCATCGAGGGCACGTCCTGGGAGTGCGAGGGCATGGATGGCAGGGGACCAGGGTGTCCACTGCCTAGGAAATGCTGTGGCGGCAGCCAGTTCTATTGCTGAGGTCTTTTGCTAAGTTCATTCTTTGTGAATCCTAGACAGTACCAGAGGCTGCACTAGAAAGAAAGGGCCAAACAAATCCAGCCCAGAAGCCCTCAGGGGATGTAATCCCTTTCCATCTCCAGCCCTCCCACAGCCTACAGCCCATGCTTGACCCCACACCTGGGACCAGGATGGGAAGGAGACCAGAGAGGTGCTGAGGTCACAATGCCTTTATTAGTGTGTTGGGGCATGGTGGGAATGAGGGTCTCAGCAGTCACACGGCATAATGCCTGAGGCCCCATGACTGGTTTCTAAGGCACAGGTATAGTGGCCAGCGCTGCTTTCCCCAGGAAGGGTTGTTGCTTGGGGCAGCCGGGAGGCCAGTCCGGCTTTCCAAAGATCCCTCGTGGCCCTGTCATCTCCTTTTGTGCAACCTGGTGGCTTTCTGTCGGTAGATCTCAGCAGTGAAGGGCCTGTGGGCAGGGAAACACTCTAGTAGGTTGTTCCAGGAGACTCTTGTACCCCAGCACCAGAACCTGCTCCACCAGTAAGGATAGGACCCACCCACATTCCCACTGTCCCCCCCAGAGCTTGCCTAGAGGCTTCAAAGAGCAAGGAGGGGCCTGAGGGACCGGGGCACCTCCTTGCCTGCCTAGGTCTCAGGTGGCAAGTGTACCTTCCCCATTCCCAGCCTCAAGCCCGGTGAAGCTTGCCAGGCCACAGGAAGCAGTTCTGAGTGAGTGGCTTGGTCGAAGTCGCCCATCGCATCCATCTCCCACCCCACCACACATGTACTCACTCTTCATACAGGAGCGCAACCACGTAGACAATGGCCACCAACACTGTCAACAGCAGGCCTGTGGGACTGGCGTGCCTGCAGACAGACATACCGTCAGTTGCAAAGACTTAGCCACTCCTGCCGATATAGTGTGTAGTCCTTGCTGATGCTGGAACTCCTCTGGTGGTGAGCTAAGCCTGGTGGTGCCCCTTCCTAGGTCTGGTTTTCTAGAGAACCACAGGGAGGCAGGAGGGGAGGAAGACACCCTGTGAAGTGGTCCACGCTTCTCTGTCTGCTGAGGCCAAGGTTCGGGGACAGGGGATATTTCCACTGCCCACCAGACAGTGTTCTTAGGAAATAAGTCTCTTGTAAAAAAGCCAACCCAGGGCTGCCATGAGTACATGGCCTCTGGGGCAGATTTTGCCACATGAGCTCTGGCCCATATACAGGTGCAGGCAGTAGCCACTGTAATGGGCTGGCCTTGGCTGTGAGCCTTCCCGTCTGAGCCAGCAGTCTTACACTGGCCCTTACCAGACTCACTCCCTAACGTAGCCAGTTTGTCCATGCATCCATCTTGGAGGCCATGGGTGCAGGACAGAAGACCCACTCGCCCTTTTGGTCCAGCCACCTGGACTGGACTCCACTATCCCAGGCCCTGAGCTGAACTTCCGCATCCTAGCCCAGAGACAGGAGTCCTTGCAGAATATACACAGCATTTCTGTCATGGCTCTCTGCAGGTGCCCAGTCTCTGATCTCACTCTGCCAATGAATACAGACAGCCTGTTAGTGACAGCAGGAGGAGCACAAGCATGTCTGCCCGGGGTTTCCAGAAATAGCTGCTGCTGAGCTGTCCCCTAGTCTATTTCTATGGTTACCTCTGGCTCCTCGGGCTCCTGCAGGGCCTGGGCTGCTGCATCCATCGCAGCAGGAAGGGGATGAACCAGAAGGGACAGAAGCAGGCCTCGAGTAGCCACAGGACCTGCTGGCTCGCCTCGACTGACCCACTACACATTTAGCCTCCAAAGGGCAAAGGGCACAAGAATGTGTGGCTCCGATAGGCCCCTCCACCTCGCTCACTCCATTATGCCCACCTGGACCACACATTGGCCAGTGCGTCCACGTGTCTGTCTGGGAGGGGCAGGGACACAGGGCCGCTCCACTGCACAGCACAGATCACAAGGCCCATTCACCCTTACAGTCTGGCCACCACCTCTGCCATTGCCCCAGGCCTTAACTTCTCCCCCAACTCTTTCAGAACTCAACTTGTGCCTTTCCCAGAGCTTAGCTGGGCTCTAAATTAGTACTTTATCCTTGCTGTCCCTTTCGCCTTGAAACTTGGAACAGCTCCTGATGTCTGTGTCCTGGCCATCATGTCCTCCCATCTCTCCTGGCTAAATGAGCACTTTGTCCCCAGACAGTTCAGCTGTGGTTCTGGCCACATGGGGATCTGTGGGTTGGGAAAGACCCTGGAAGATGGCAGGTGAGTGAAACCTCACTCCTTAGGGAGAGCCCTTGACACCATGCTGGCTGTGAGCATGACCTCCAAGTTCACTACTACACAAAAAGTTAGCAAAGCTGGAGGACTATGCCTTGGGAGCCAGGAACTTAAGTACAAGAGCATCTCTGCCCCAGATGTACTGTACGGCCTGAGACGAGTGCAGGGCCTGAGGTGGGCGCACGCTTCAACCTCAGTTTCCCCACTGCTCATGGGAGAGGATGGGCTCAATGGCCTGTACCTTCTGGCATGATTCCTAAATGAAGCAGGTCTTCAATTGCCTACAACAGCCACTCATATAGCCCCAGCAAAAGGCCGTGGGAGGCCCTGCCAGAACTTCCCCTGTCTGGATCCAAGACGACGGGGTGGGTGAGAGTGCTCCCAACTGCTCTGGGCAGCCAGCTTCCAGCAGGGATTAGGTACTATGGGAAATACCCCTTCCTGCCTCATCTAGCAGCACTGGCCCGCAGTCAATGCAGGTTCAAAGACCTGCTAGGAGGTGGTGATGTAGGCATGAACAGTCCTGTCAGCTGTTTCCCTACACTTGCCCATCTCCATGGAAACCTGGCCACTTATGGTCACCTTGGTACAACTTGACTTCCTAATAACCCAGGAGACACAAGACAGCCCTACTGGCAGATGAACAATGATCCAGATCAAGAAGCCCAGAGTACCCTATTCCTTGTTGTACGACTGGGGAGCTAGGGACTCCTATCTGCAAGTGGGACTTGAGAAGC
This sequence comes from Hylomyscus alleni, assembly GCA_019843855.1. NCBI lineage: Eukaryota > Metazoa > Chordata > Mammalia > Rodentia > Muridae > Hylomyscus > Hylomyscus alleni. The sequence continues at coordinate 10,814 of JADRCC010089128.1, forward strand.
AGGAGACAGACGGCTGAGGGAGGCCTGCTGAGTCAGCATCTCCTGCCAGGTAATGCTACATCTCTAATTAGCCCTCAGATGAAGGCCCCATCCTAAGTCTGCTGGGCCTCTGCGCATCAATATTGTTTGGAGGCAGCTGGTAGGTGTCACGTGTTCCTGGGAGCCCTGACTTGGCCACGCCAAGCTTGGAATGACATTTACTCTTGGGCACCAGGCACTACTGGTGATATAAGGGGACTGACAGGCAGGCTACTTACTGATCACTGACGCGGGGCATGGGAACCCAGAGGAGGCAGGAAGGAGTTTCTAGAGGAGGGGGCACCACCAGGTGGGGTTGGAAGAACAGACTAAAGATGGATTCAGGCACACTCCAGTCAAAGGAGTAACGTGCATGCAGTGTGGCAGAGGAACTAAGTGTACTGGGAGATCAAGAGGCTATGGGAAGAGGGCTCAGTTTGTGCCCTGAGGGCAGCAAGTACTCACATGAGTGCCCAGCCTAGGTAGTTGGCTGTACTTCCCCAGTACATGGGATTGTCCAGCACGCTGAAGGGAAATGTGGTCACTCTGGACTCCTTGAGGATCCCAAAGTAGTCACCTGTGGATGAGATGGCACAGGATGTGAGGTCGCGTGGCCTCCTGTGTCCTTGGCCACAGTATTTCTGAAGGAAATCCCCAGTGAGCCTTGAAGGATCTGCAGGTTAGGTGTCCCAGGAGGCTCCGAGCCCACAGCATCCAGGACCGAGCCTTCCCATGAGCTCCACAGTGAGCAAAGCACTGAGATGTTCCCAGCTTGGTCCTCTCCTCTTCTGAGCCCCAGCACACTGGTCTCCTCCCTCTTCTGTCCAGGAGATGCTTCTGTGTCTACCTGTCTCTCTCTTTAGAAGCCTTACCCCGGCTTGCTCTGTGCAGAGCTCTCTCCTGGGGTCTCCCTCCCTCCCTCCTGCAGAGCCCCTTCCCACCGGGCTCTGCCCCTCCCCACACCCACCCTCCGTATCCCCCAGGCCTCATTCTTTCCCCTGGATTGTCCAGATGCTCGGGGTGTCAGCACTTGTTTTGTCACCCGGGAAGAGGGAACCTTAACTAAGAAAATGCCTCCGTGAGATTGGCTCATGGACATGCTTATGAGGCCTTTTCTTGATTAATGATTTATGTGGAATGGTCAAGTCCCAGCTCACTGTGGGCAGTGCCCTCCCTGGGCAGGTGGTGGTCCTGGGTTGTGTAAGAAAGGTAGCAGAGCAGGCTACTAAAGGCAAGGCAGTCAGCAGTGTTCCTCCATAGTCTACTTCAGTTCCTGCCTTAATTTCCAGCCTTGGCTTCCATCAGTGATGACATTTAAGCCAAGTATATCTTTCCTTCCCAGGTTGCTTTTGGTCATGGTGTTTATCACAGTGACAAACCAGGACAGGTTAGCTGTGGCTCTAGCCTGCCCACCACATGCTCCCTGTCACTCTGAAGGTCAGCCCAGGGGAGTTGGCATAAGGAGAGACCATCAGATGGTCAGTCATCCATCTACCTACTGCATGCATAACCGGGCCATTCTCACAGAACAAAGCATCTGGTCCAGGTCTCTACCTGGTGAGTGTCTCTGCTGGGCCAGGACAGCCTTTCCCAGCAGCCTCTCCTTTGTCCCCTCCAACCCCCACCCCAACCAGAAAAACAATACAGCTTCATCCTGCGCAGAAAGTAGGGCAGCCAGCCCAACAAGAGGAGCCCCTGCAGGAGGGGCCTAGTAGAAATTGGTGCTGTCATTGTCAGAGACAAAAGGTACAAGAGTCAAAGAGGCTGCCCAAGGACCACTGGGGGGAAGCAGGAAGCGGGGCAGTGGAGCCTGGCGGTGGGTGGCACAGAAACCTGCTTCAGGCTGAGTCATAGAAGAGGGACCATTCTGTCCCACTTCCAAAGCTTGCAGGACCCTCTGCTTTCTAGGCCATTTCTACAAAAGCCACGTCAGCACTTCCTGCACCCCTCACTCATTTTCCCCATCTGGCCCTGACCACCACTGTGGGTGCCCCAGTCTGCCCTCTGGCTGCCTGAGCCCCTCTTCTGACCTACTGCTCCTCCAGTTTGCACTCTGCAATCCCTGTCACCAGTCTGGCCTCATTCTCTCCCAGAATGGCTCCCAGCAGCTCCTGCCTGAGCGGTAAGCACTGAGCCGCCAGTCACAGCACTGGGATGCCTCGTGGCACTGTCCCTCCTAAGTACATACTTCAGAGCTCCAAGTCTGCAGCTGGGCAGCCTGACCCAGGCAGAGGCCAGGCCAATGTGTATGTCCTGGGAGGCTAGGGAACAGCAGGGATATGAAGACCAAGAAGCCCTAGTGGAAGTTAAGGCCCAGAGACTGGCCTGGTCTTTGTATAACAAGAAGCCAGGAAGGGCCAAATCTGGTGCTCTCTTGTAGCTGTGCTAGCTTCAAGGACATCCTGGGAGCTGGAACAGGCACCTTAGTAGATGGGGCTGCCACCTTCCATGCATCTGTGTTCTGAAGGCCCCTTATACTCAGCCTCCTCTGCAGAGTCAGTCTTGAGCTTGCCCTCTCTGCTTTCAAGATGATGGAAGTCACTGTGGTCATGAGGTGAGAAGGTTTCTGGCCAGACTAGACCACTTTGGGTTCCCAGGCCCAAAGCACCAGAGCCCCACGGAGTGAAGGATGGAGAAGAGACCTCATCCCTCTACCTTTCACCCCACCCTAGACCTGTGCAAACCTTGCCTGTGGATATCATAGCCAAGATCGTACCACTTGGCAGCCAAGTGCACTAAGCAAACCCAGGAATGGTAATGAGGTAGAGGGTCTAAGCCCTGTTTGCCCCTCACCCCTGTCCCAGCTGCACTCTGTGAACCCTGTATACCTGAGTATCCCACTACCTCCCTTTCCATGCAGACAAGGACTGAGGGCCTTCTTCAAGGGAGAGCTGAGTCCAGGAGGGCACGCTGGGGCCCATCAACCAGGACTAGGGTCTATTCTTGTCTCAAAGGAAGCATCTTGATGCCCTGGAGTCTAATGAGCCAGCAAAACTGAAAGTCCTAACCATGATAGGTGGGGGCCCCCAGTGCTTCTCAAGTCTCAGAGATAGCAGCTGGTAGCCACTGGACTCTGATCCCCCTGAACCCCAATGTACCTGCCCAAGGTCATCCCATACCTCAGGGTCTTACCTAGAAAGGTCCCAGTGAACCCCAGTGCATAGAAGCTGGACAGCACAAACACGAGTCCCCAACCTAGGAGTGCAAGGCCCAGGAAGTAGGTGATGTGGTTATCCAGGCCCTCCATCTTGGGCTGGCTCATCATGGCCTGTGTGAAGCTGTGGAGCAGGAGACATGGAGAGGCAGCATGTCATAGCATGTATGGTATGTACACTGCCTTTCTCAGAATTGTCAGCCCCAGAGTCATACACTCAATAGCCACAGAGGCACTGTAGGTAGGGCCTAGGCTCCTGCATGAACTGTCCAATCTTCAGTGTCATGAGGATGGGGCAAGACCAAATGCCCAGGCTGACCAGAGTTTTTAATCTTTTCAACAAGAAGTCACAAATTCTGACATATATGCAAATTGTCCTAAATTTAAAAAAAAAAAGGTCACTCATGGAAGCCATTTATGGCTTCACGCATGTTAGCAGGGTTCAGTCCGAGGTCCTGTCAACTTGCACTATGAATGAGAATTAAGCTCATGGAAGAAGGCACATGTGCAGTGCATAGTACACAGCAAGCCTCGCACCTGGAGTCGGGCCTGGCTTGTGCAGGGCAGAGCAGGACAGGCCCAACCCTTAGATCTGAGCTTGGCATATGCCATGTGTGGTGATGAGCACTATTCTCCATGCAGACCCAGGCCTGATGCTGGCTGTACCCCACCCTGCTGATTTGCTCGCCCTGGCTCCTGCACTGGCCAAGCCACACCTGGGAAACGTATGTCCTTGCCTCAACTAGGCTTTGTGGCCAAGTGCTGGCAGGCCCTGAGTCTGAGCAGAGAGACTGAACAATGGCAGCATCAGTGGGCATGGAGGGGGCAGGTTCTCTGGCACCCGGCACAGGAGGGGGTGGAGGTTCAGGGAAGCAGGCTAGAAATGGATTGGGGCCTTGCCAGGAGGGAATGGCCAGTGACAAGAGAAAGCACTGACTGTGCCAGGGGCACCAAAAGGAGGATGTGTAAGGCCAGCACTTGTGTATAAGCACATTTCCATTTTGCCCACAGTCAGTGCTTAGAGGACATATGGAGATTTCCTATTCACACACTGCAGCTACATATACTTCTCTCTACAGGTCCCCAACCCACTGATCCACCCACCCATCTGTCCATCCACCTACCCATCCACCCATCCATTTACCCACCCACATGTCTGTCCAGAAATCTATTCACCCACCCACCTACCCACCACTTACCCGTCTCTATCTATTCATCCCTTCCTCAATCCGTGCACCTACCCATCAGCCCGTCCACCCACCCTTCCCCTTCCATCCACTAGTCTAGTCACTAGAGATCCGGATGCCTACTGCTCCATCTACCCACATAGCCCTCTGCCTTCTTGCAGAAGCCTTTTCTCTTGCAGCAGACCACATTCATCAATGGAGATGGTGGGTTCTGTAATCCTATTCCTAGACCACACTAAACTTTGCCTCCTTGGAATTCTACCAATCTGATGTTCAGCTCTTGGAAATTGATGTTGGCTCTCCGCACAGGCCAGGTGGTAAATGAGAGAGAAGGGAGGTCAAAGGCCATGCAGGCTCCCTGCAGATACCTGCTTCTTGGCTACACTGCTTAAGGGCCCATGGCACAGAGAAGAGGGTTGGTTCTTCAACAGGTTTGGCAGGTCCAACTGCCTCATAGACTCTGAGCTCCATCTACCTGCATAGAGGACAGAGAGCCTGTGGATCTCTTTCTGGCCACTTGTCTTGAGCTCTCAGGGAAACATCATCAGTGGCCACACAAGAGTTTACAGCTACTAGAAGTTTCAGCTGGAAACTGGGGGAAGAAATTACATGGTGGGGATGTTACAGAGAGACCAGTCCAGAATGAGGAATGGCTAGAGCTAGGCACCTTAAGGCTCAGAAAAAGTTCAATACAAGAGGTGTTTGGAAGGGGCTGCACAACTGTGATGTGTACACACTAGGTGGAGCAGAGGCTAGCAGACTGACGGTCTCTCTGGAGGGAGACAAACGACCTTCCTGCCAGTGACTTCTGGAGCCCATAGCAGACATCTCAAAGACTCAGTCCTGCCCCTGGGTCTAAGGATGGTCCACCCCTGGCTCTGTTTGTAGCACTGGCGGACTTTCCTCAAGTGGCTGGGCTATGAGTAGGGCAGAAAGGCAAAGTGCACCACTTGTGAGTCTTTTGTTCCAGCCTGCCAAGATGGTATGTGTATGTGTGTGTGGGTGGTAAAGAGTGAGGAGTGTGTCTCATTCTAGCTTAGTGCCTACACACCACGTGACACAGAGGCTCACTAGAATTGATGCTTGATTAAGTGGCTGGTTACATGCCTTCATATGCCATGAAAGCACAGCCCACTACACAGAGAATTAACAGGGAGCACGTGGCTCTGTGGCCACATTCCACAGCAGAGTTGGGTAACGGGCAATTTTCCCTCAGAGCTACTCTGCACTGGGGTGTCAGGGATGGAGATTCATTCCTAGCCTTTGGGTTCTGTTTTCTTTTTTTAAAGATTTATTTCCTTAGTATATGTAAGTACATTGTGGCTGTCTTCAGATCCTCCAGAAGAGGGTAGCAGATCTTGTTACAGATGGTTGCAAGCCATCAGGTAGTTGCTGGGATTTGAACTCAGGATCTATGGAAGAGCAGTCAGTGCTCTTAACCACTGAGCCATCTCTCCAGCCCTGGGTTCGGTTTTCTTATTTAAATTTTATGTGTATGAGTGTTTTGCCTGCACATATATCTGTGCACCACTTGTGTGCCTGGTGTTTGTGGAAGCTAGAAGTCATATCCCCTGGAACTGGAGTTACAGATGGTCCCAAATCACCATGTGGGGGCTGGGAAATTGAATCTGAGTCATCTAGAATAACAAGTGCTCTTAGCCACTGAGCAATCTCTCCGGCCCCTTGAGTTCTACGTTTTAAATTGGATTGAACTTTCCATCAACAACAAGACTGGAAGCTGCCTGTACTCTGCTCCTCACACCAGACCATGGCTGTTTGAGTGTACACTCAAACAGCCATGGTCTGCCATGAGGATGTTGTTCTGCCCCTGTGCTTCTATGGCTTCACCAGTGGGCTGCATTTGCAGACAGCCATCCAAAGGGTGGCCTGAACTCTCCCCACATCAAGCTTCTCTTCACAGTCCAGCCCAGTCGAGTAAGATGAGGTAAGTAGGCATTTGGTTGGCTTCTTTTCCTAACACAGGGCACAGGAAACCATCAGCTCAGCCACATTATCCCCATAGCAAGGGTTGGAATTCATGGCTACCACGTGGCACTAACCAAAGCACCTTCTCAATGTGTTCCTAAGCCCAGCAGCATCCCAAGTGTCTCATACACCCGGGAGGAGAGGCAGCAGTGTGGGTAGGAGTCAGGCCACTGGCTGGTCCTGCTTCTGTTCTGTGAGCAAGCAGGTAGGTCCTCAGCCTCCTCATGTGAAAAGAGATGCACGCCACTGTCACTCAAGACTCCAGGTTGTGTTGAGGTCTCTGCTGAGAGGACAGATACAGTTCTACTTGGGTACCATTCCAGATGGCCTCCCTCCTTCCTCTCTGGGAGAAAGAAAACACGACTCAGATTTCCTCTCTGAGTCTCCAGCCATAATCAGGGATCTCCACGAAGAGACAGCAGGAAGACAAGGTTCCAGTGACCCTAGTCACCCACACTGTGCCCAGGAGCCTTTCTTCAGCCTGTGGCCCAGTAGTGGGCTGCAGCTGAGGCTGGCTGCAGGACAGGCTGGGGGAGGTATTTCAATGAATGCCTCCCAAGCCTCATTGAAGGCACAGTCAGAGCACTGCAAGAGCAAACAGCACTTTCCTAATCACTTCCTTGAGTCTAGACTTTGCCTTAACCTCCAAATAACATGTTAGCTTATCCCGCCTCCACTGTCAAAAAGACAGAGGGCTCAGTGTTGGCAGGAGTGTAGAGAAACTGGCCCAGCCTCGAGCTGCTGGTGGGATGCAGAGTAGAACAGCCACTGTAGCGAACAGTCTGACAGGTTCCTATAACATGAACAGTGACACTGTGGTGCAAAAACTCACTCCTAGGAACACTCTTGAAGAAACTAAGAAGATACTCAGATACTGGCACACCATGCCCACAGCTGCATTTCTCACGGGAGCTACACGTGTCACCGATGGATGGATGGATGGATGGGCAGAACTGGCTTAACCCACACAGCAGGACATTACAGAGTCTCGGGAAGGAGAAAGTTCTGGTCCGTGCTCCAGCATGAAGTCACAGTGCTGAATACAGTTAACTGGTCACACACCCTGACTCCTCCTACACAAAGCTCCATGAGAAGTGAGAGAGGACAGCAGAGTGGGGAACCAGAGCCAGCCCACAGGGAGGGGGTGTAGAGTTTCAGCTTGGTAAAATAAAAAGGAGATGGGTGGTAGTAACCATTATAAAACATCATGGAACTGTTTAAAGTCACTGAACTAAACCCTTGAAAATGGATCCAGTGCTTGCCTGAGCTATCCTTATCCAGTGGGGCACATTAAATCCTTGGCTGCTGTTTGGCTAGGATACTAAGATTAGGCACATTCCAAGGCTGCTCCATGACCCAGCCATGGGACGTAGATCCCAGAAGCCCAGGGTCTGCCCACTCTGCATTTCTAACCAGTGTCGGTCCCACTTCTTCAGGGCCACTGCTCTCCAGCTTTCCAGCTGCTGCTGGGGTGCTCCTGGGGTCTGTAGCTGTAGTGGAAGCAGCAGAAAGGGCTTTGTTGAACAGCTGGTGAATGGGGCTGGCTGGGACGGGCTTCTGCCAGGCTCCAGCTCTGCAGGGCAGTAGCAGGTGTGCATCTCTGACCCCAGGAACCTCCCCACTAGGGGTCCTGCATTATGGGAAGGAAAACAGACCCCATCAGAAGCCTGCCATGTTGCTCAGGCCTCTAATCCCAGGACTTGGGAGGTAGGATTGCTGCAAACTCAGGGTCAGCCTGGTTTTTAAGGTGAGTTCCAGGTGGCCTGGGCTACAGAGTGAGACCCTGGCCAAAACCAAAACAAACCAGAGTTTGAGGTTTATGAAGAAAAGCAGATCCCAGAGCAGCTAAACAGCCTGTCTACAGATGGGGATTTTAGAGAGCAGAGAAGTCTGTGTCCAGCCAGGCTTGAAGCTGGTGTGCCACGCACTGGGTTGTCTATCAGGAGACCTCATCCTAACAAGGACATTTAAGTATAAATGCCACAAAAGGGCTGAATGAGGGCAGGTCTTCTCACAGTTGACGGGAGACAGGGCCCACAGCAGGGCTCCTGCACGGGGGATGGGCAGAGCTGGGTGGAGTAAGTGCTTAAGTGCTCTGAGGTGGAAAACATCTGGGCAGCCTCTGACTTGGCAGTATCCAAGTTAGGACATACATGGGCTCTCCAAGTTGTCTGAGGAGCGTGAAGATGCCTTTCTGCCAGGTACCTAGTGGCACTCATTTCTAAAGGAGCTAGGAACAGGATAGCTGATTGGCCAAGCTATAGAGAGAGCATTCCCAGACCAGGCCGACTTCAGCATGTCGGAAAAGGGTGAGCAGAGTGGAGGGCATCAGAAGGGTAGCCTTACCTACACTTTTACCCTAGCGTGGACGAACAGGGCCCCCTACAAAAGAGTCTTCATGTGCCAGCCAACCGGGATATGTGTCATAGGATCTACCCCTTTCAGGATGGTAACCTTTGTAGTACTTGTCCAGCCTGGAGATGTTGAGCACCTAAACCTTCAGGGCCAGGAGGCATAGATGAGGTTCTGGCAGACAGACAGACAAGTTGAGTGGGACCCTTGCCCCACCCCATACTCCTAGTCCACAGGAATGGGAAAAAAGCCACAAGAGTCTTAAGTCAGGGTGTCCTGCCAAATGCTTATAGAATGAGAGTATGAGAGACCTGGGCCCACCACTCCTATCCCTGCCTGGCTTCCCATAGCCAAGCCAGGAGAAGTGGAATAGACAGGCCGGGTGTGCATGCCCTATCTGAGGGTCTCGCCTCAGCAACCAGTCCACACAGAGTATCTTCTCAGTGCTCTCGACTTCTAAAGTGCAATAGCAAGTCAGGAATGAGGATTCTCCACACCACCTTCTTTATTTCCTAAAGCAGTCAGGAGGCTTCCTGTAGCCTGTGTATGCAAAAGGCCTGTGGTGAAATCCATGGGACGAGAAGTGGACCCGAGGCTCACAAGTAGCCATTCGAGTCTGGAACCACATCTGAAAATTAGATGCCACTGCCCTCCTGCACAGCCTGAGACTCCATGGTGCAGTGCTCAGCTCAGCTAGGCCCACTTAGGAGCTCTGCTTCCTACCCCCTTCACCTATACCGACAACTGCTCCGGCCATTTTCTTTGATGGCGAAAGGAAATATGTATGTCCCAAGCCCAAGCTTCTTTTTTTTTTAATTAATTAATTTATTTTTAATATAAAACAAAAATCAATTTAACAGTGTTATGTAGATGCTTGTCTACAGCAATACTGAAAATACATGTTTTTCTCAGTATAAATTTTAAATAGCTCCAAACATATTAATTGTATATTTCAAAATAATATATCACTACCAGTATTTTCTTAAATGAACATAAATATATAAAGTCTTTTTGTGTGTTTGTTTGTTTTGTATTTAGTAGAGTTTAAAATCTTGGCTCTTACTGTGGTACAAGCCCAAAACAAGACCAGTTTTTAGACATTGGAGTTCATTGTAATAAGGCTGTACTTCAATGACCCTCAAATCACTGAAGGATTTTACCTCCATCATAGCTAAGCTGAGAGTTGACAGTTAAGCTGTGCCAAGGAAGGCCACAGAGAACAGGTTACATTCATTTAAGAAATGGTTTGTGTATTAAGATAGTCTATCCATAAAGTCATTCACCAACTGTTTCAATGAACAATAGTTCTGCTTGGAGGGTGGCACAGACATTAGGTGTGGCTAAGAATCTGGTTCATTGGCCGTAATAATTTGGAAAAGCATTCATCTCAGAGAAAGAGTAACTTATAAAGTCCTCTTCTTCAAACTTGATACAAGAGCTACAAATGTTAAGCAAAGCATTCAGTCTCACTCTTTGCTGTTCTCTTTCCTACAAGCCACCTCCCAAGTTAATTGTCTATGTCTC
>JADRCC010089198.1:0-12403 GCA_019843855.1 Hylomyscus alleni
AAAAAAAAATGACATTCTGACAGGTGTAAGATGGGATCTCAAAGTAGTTCTGACTTGCATTTCCTTGATGGCTAGGGATGTTGAATATTTCTTTATATATTTCTCAGCCATTTGAGATTCCTCTATTGGAAATTCTCTGTTTAGATCAGTACCCCATTTTAGATTGGATTATTTGTTTTTGTGATATCTAATTTCTGGGGTGCTTTATGTATTTTGAATATTAGACCTCTATTGGATGCAGAGTTGATAAGATTTTTTTTCCTTTCTGTAGGCTACCACTTTGTCTGAATGATGGTGTCCTTTGCCTTATGAGAGCTTTCTAGTTTCATGAGGTCCCATTTATTAATTGTCCATTTTAGTGCCTGAGTACTAAAATTGGTGTTCTGTTCAATTGTGCCAAAAGTTGTCTCTTGTGCCAATGTATTCAATGCTGTTCTCTTCTTTTTCTTCTATCAGGTTCGCTGTTTCTGATTTTATCTTGAGGTCTTTGGTCCACTGGGCTTGAGTTTTATGAAGGATAATAAGTGTGGATCTATTTGCATTTTTCTAAATAAAGACCAAAATTTCTTCTAAAGTTTGACCAGCACCTTTTGTTAGTATGAGTTCTTTTTCTAATGCATATTTTCATCTCTTTATAAAAAGAAACCAGGCACCCGTAAGTATGCAAACTTATGTATTGGTCTTCAGTTGGAGTCCATTGATCAATGATTCTATTTTTCAGCCAATGGGGTTTTATGACTATAGCTCTCTAGTACAACTTGAAGTAGACTTCTAGTAATTTGTTGTTGTTGTTGTTGTTGTTCAGAGTTATTTTAGCAATCCTGGAGTTTTTTGTTTGTCCATTTAAAGTTGAAATAGTTCTTTCAAGATCTGTAAAGAGTTGTGTTGGAATTTTTATTGGAATTGCATTGAACCTGTAGATTGCTTTTGGTAGGATGGCCGTCTTTACTATGTTAATCCTATTAAGCCATGAGCATGGGAGATCTTTCCATCTTATGATATCTTCTTCAGTTTCTTTCTTCAAAGGCTTGAAGTTTCTAATTATACAATTATTTCATTTGCTTGCTTAGAGTTATCCCAAGATATCTTATATTATTTGAGGCTTTTGTGAAGGGTGCTGTTTCCCTGATTTTTCCCTCAGTTTATCTGTCATTTGTATACAGGGCGACTCCTGATTTATCTTAGCTCATTTTGCTAAAAATGTTTATCAGCTGTAGGATTTGCCTAGTGAAATTTTTAGAGTCACTTACATATATTATCATATCATCCTCAAATAACAATACTTTCATTTGCTCCCTTTTGATTTGTATCTTCTTCATCCCTTCAGTTGCCTTATTGTTTTAGCTAACACTTCAAGTACTATATTTACTAGATATGGAAAGAGTGGACAGCCTTGTCTTGTTGCTGACTTTAGTGGGATTGCTTTGTTTCTCTCCATTGATAAGAATGCTTATTCTTAAGGTTGATGTATAACTATGTACCCACAGCTCTTGGAGCAAGTGCTCCCAGGAAAGGATTCAAAGGACAGAGCATGGTGATGTTTCAAACAACAGAAGGGCAGATAAACTCTGAGCATACAGACTGTGGTCAGCCAGGCACATCCTACCTCTCCACATCCTCCATCTAAGCCAGTGGTTCTCAATCTTCCTCATGCTGGGATCCTCTAATATAGTTCCTCGTGTTGCAGAGATCCTTAAGGCTAAAATTATTTTCCTTGCTACTTCAAACTGTAATTTTGCTACTATTATGAATCATAATGTAAATATCTGTGTTTTCCTGTGATCGTAGGTGACCACTGTGAAAGGGTCATTTGGCGCATGCACACACACCAAAGGGGTCACAACCCATAGGTGAGAACCACTAATCTCAGCAGTTTATCATACACAGCTCATTCAAGAACAATCCGTACCCTGGACAGTTACCGTGGCTAATGGACAGAATTTAGGAAATTAATCTGAGATGGTTGAATGTTATTAATGCCTGGATCTAAGCTTCTAAAAACTGAGACTTCCACTTGACAAATTTATCAGCAATACCCTAGTGGGCAAAATTCTTACACTGTACACATAAATTTCAATAATGAAAGACAGTTCATTTGATATAAAAGACAATTCTTGTCCCTAAAGTCATGCTTACACACACGCACACACACACACACACACATAAGCAAAGACTTGGCCCTAGCCCTTCTCATTTACAGTTATTCAAGGTATCTAACAGGTAGTATTGGGTACCAGTGATACTGGTAGAGAAACTAAAAGGGTATTTCTCTGCCATTTTTCCTGAAAACTATAAACATTAACCAATTACACACATTTAGGAAATCAGAATTCTTACTCTTATGATTCCATAGAAAGTCAAGGTGGGTGACACTGAGGACATACAAGATACAAAAGCCAGAGTCTTGAGAAGCCAAGTCACTCCTACACTAAGGTTAATTGTAAAATGAGAGGAAAGTAGACCAGGAGAAGGCGGCATGGCAGGAGTGTTGACAGCAAGTGTGAGGAGTCTGGAGCAGAGTGGTACTGTTGGTATGATTGACAGAAGAGAAGGCAGATCATCATATGAGATGAAACTACAGGGTCAGGCAAAGGAAAACAGTCTTGGTAATACCAGACTATTAGCTCTGTTTTCTAGGACTAATGAGAAGCCACTAAAGGACTTTGAACTGGAGAAAGGATGATAACATGATTAGATTTACTACTTTAAATAGATCCCATGAGTTAGAATATACAGGACTGTTTTTATAAAGAGAATCAAGATTAGAAAGATAAACATGCAAAACTCTGGCTGGAACCTGTTGTAGTGATAGGGTAAGATGCCACTGGAGACTCGTTCAGCCATATATATTAAGCTCCTGTGCGCCAGGTTCTTACCTGAGCTGCAGAGGTGGAGAAGTTTGAGCAACAGCAAGACAAAACAAGCATACGCCACTGGCATATCAGACATGGACTGGGAGAAAAGAATTTTGTTGAGAATAATTTCAAGTCTAAAGCTCATCTACTGTATGTGAATAGAGGAATAAGAGGGAAGTTTGGGGGAAAGATTTCCTGTGTGGCCTTAAATGCTTAGAGTCTTCAAGTACTTGGAGATATTCTGAGCAGATATCAAAGTCAAGGGAGGGGGTCAGAGAGATGGCTCAGCGGTTAAGAGCACTGACTGCTCTTTCAAAGGTCCTGAGTTCATCTCAGTAGCCATATTCTGGCTAACAACCATCTCTGATGGGGTCTGATGCCCTCTTCTGGTGTGTCTGAACTCACCTACAGTGTTCTCATATATATGAAATAGATAAATAAATCTTTTTAAAAAAAAAAATCAAAGGAGACCACAGGTGACAGGGGAGAAGTGTGGGTCATTTGCACATTTGCACACACAAAAGCCAAGTAAAGTCCTGGGTGAGACTCTGCAGAGCAAATACAAAGTGTGAAACAACATTCCTGACTTGACATAACCCTCAATGTACAATTACTCAGGTTACAGGAAAATGAACTTGAAAATAGAGTCCCCCTCCTCCCTCCCTCAAAAAAGATTATAACTGAAGCAATAAATGGAAAACTCTGACTGTGGGTGTGGTGCCTTGAAAGATAAAAATAGGAGATCTCAGTCAATTGTGGGAAATTCTGCTGGTAATTCAGGACAAATGAAAACTAGTCCTTTGTCCCAGAGCTTACTGATTATCAGTTCCAACTACGACAATTAGAAGAGACTGAGGTAGGGCGCTCTCCAGAGATGCCAACTTCGAAGAGGGAAGGGAAGAACAGAGGTAAAAAGGTGGCTTTTCTTCCATTCTGATATTCTGGGACTTCAATCTCAATCACAAAGCATGTGAAGTCAAACACTGAGCTGTCACAGGGGTTCCCCCAGACTCAACTAGATGTAGTCACTGTGCCTGTAAAATGCAGATGAAGACACTCTTCCTCAAATATCTAGGAAAATTTGTCTCCAGGAAAGCAGTGACCCACAATTAGAAAGCTGTTTGGAAGGGTTCCAAGGATAGGAAAGAAACATTTGACAGTCGACATAAGGCTTCTATTACCAAAATAGCTGCTCTGTGTAACATTTCAATATGCACAAGTGTTCTGAGTAATGTACCTGCATTCACAAGAAACAAATCCTCTGTTTCAGACAGATTTGTCTTCCCAAATATATCATTTCAGTAATCCAAGCTGTCTAATTCCTTAAACATTAACTCACTGCATCCTGCCACTTAGATTAAGCTGCCTGAAGCAGGCACATATCCCTTATGATCCTCCAAACCTCATGTCTCGACAGCTCCTTTGTGTTTTACTGCATAAGCTTTATGATGGTAAGAGATCACAAGCTGTCATTTGTCACTTTGGGGTGGCAGTAATTTAGCATCTAATGAGCAAAATTCACAAGCCTGCCAGGAAATATAGAAGTTCAGAAGACAACTCTGGGAGGAGGCAAATAGGAGATACTTTAAAAGGGGGCTGCTTGTGGGTGGAAATCAGACTAACAAAAAGCAAGCTCTAGAGTATACTAGGGAAGCAAACGCAAGAAAGGAACTGTAAGCCAGGTTATTGATGGATATAGACTAGGCTACAGAGGCGGTTGAGGCCATGTTTGAACTAGGAATAAAAATAGTAACCCCATTATTAATAGTAGCCTTCATTTATCAAGTGCTATGTCCTGCAGTCCTGTGCATGGTGCCGGACATTCTGCAATATAATAATGTGTTTGGCCATTACTGCAATCCCACAGACTGTTGAATCATCCAGCTCCTCCACACTGCAGTTTATAAATCTGAAAAGTGAAAATTATAATGGATCCCAAAAGCACCCACAAGAAATAAAAGGCAAAAGGAAAGGATGTAATGGATTTCAGAAAACCCTAAAAGCATCTGTATAGCAGAGAAAACGTCAAGGTAAGAGAGCAACTTAGGAAAAGAGAGGAAAACCTCTGCAGATCATACGTCTGGGAAAGGTTGATATACTCCGCAGTTCAAATCATCTCTGCATATAGAGAATGTGTACAAGGGCCAAGAGATGACTGGGTCCTTAAGAGTATTGGCTGCTCTCCCACAGCACCTGAGTTCAATTCCATCACTTAAGTGGCAGCTCCCAACCGTGTGTGACTACAGTTCCAGGTGATCCAGCACTGTCTTCTGGTCTCTGAGGGCACCAGGCACACACGCGCACACACACACACAGATGCACATGCACACACACACGCACACACACTCACGCACATGCACACACACACATGCACACACGCATGCGCGTGCACACACACATATACACACACACACACGCGCACACACACACACACATGCACACGCACACACACGCACATGTGTGCGCACACACGCATACGCACACACATACACACACACATACACACACACATACACACACATTCATACACACACGCACACGCGCGCACACACACACACACACAGGTGCACATGAAGACGAAACACTATATTCATTAAATAAATAAGAGCCTTTACAGATAGAAGGCCTTTTAGTGAAAGCCTTCTAGCTTCAAGACTCCCTAAAAATGTGAGCTACCAAATGTCAACCATGGCTCTCAGAACAACCTCCTGGCTGTCATGACAGACTCAAGTAGAAATACAGAAGCTGGGTACAGAGACTGTAGCGTTAGGAGAGGTTTCATGGCACCTTCTGCTTTTCCATACTGCCCTATACTTCCATACTTTTCTCTAACCATCCACATTTCAGGTGAAATAGAGGAGAAAAAGAACAGAATGTGCTAGACATACTCGGTAAACCTTTGTTTCCTGAGCCTCAGAAGGATAAGCCTGTAGAGTATCTTTCTCCTCCATCAAAACCAAGCTATGCATCCATAAAGATCTGGATTTCTGCCTGATTTAAAGTCAAATTCATTAGCTCCCTTTCTTTGTCTGCACGTGGTGATTTCTAACACATTTGAACTTATTCAGTGATTAACCCAAAACCCCCAAATATTCCCATCAATTTTTTCACATACTCTTAGTAAGACATAACTCAGCCTCTGTGCCTTTTCTGAAGGATGGATGGATAGATATAGATATAGATAGATAGATAGATAGATAGATAGATAGATAGACCGACATAGATATATGCATTTATGTATATGTATATACATGTATAATCCCTTCCAGCTTTGATGGTCTAGGACCCATTGTTACCACCTCTCCTTTTATAAATCACTTCACGTTGTGCACACCTCTCTACACACATTTATGTGATTAGTTTATCATCTTTGCCATACTTTTTCCTCTAAAATTCTGTTGTCTTTAAAATAGAACCATATAAAAAAATAACCCAAAACAAAGGATTTAAATTCTAGGGTTAAAAAACAAGAATGGTCCTGCTTTCTTTAAAATCTTTGTTATGCAGCTTGCCACCACATGTGAACTTTCGCAAATTAAGAATAAAACTCGTGATAATGATTGATGTTCTAAAGTATCCAAGTGTTAGCTTCACCAGAACCAAAAGACCTTGCATCCCACTGGCTGCCTAACATACTGATTCAGTGGAATGGATATTTTAGTCTCAAAGGTTTACATATTCTTCATTTTTAGGGACACAGCTAGCTGCTTCTACAGTGTAATTTCTCGTTTTTTTTGGCTTCTAATTGGCTGATCATCTCAGAGTACTGATGGAGATAATTAGCAGACATTCAGATTATAACTTTATAGTGAAAAGCATAATCAGCCAGACCTGTGTGCTAAAAGACTCCTAACTCTGTTACCTGCCAAGAACTTGCTTTGATTACCAAAGTATCCCGTTCTAAATTATTTCTCTGAAAAAAATTCACAAGGAGGGACTGAATAAAACCATTTATTCCCTATGCTGGGCTCTTAAGAAACTCTCAACTTATGAATCTCTTGCCTCTGCAAACCAGTGGTCTGGGAAAGAACTGCTCAGTTTTTCTTTGGGAACGTGAGATAAAAGACATGATACTACCATTTGAATAAGAAGCCCACTTTAGACACAAGACACAGAAAATCAACCTTGACTGGCCAGGAAACTCTCTATGATGCTTTGAATGAAAATCGCCCCTAAAGGCCCATAGGGAGTGACATTATTAGGAGGTGTGGCCTTCTTGGAGTAGATACAACATGGTTGGAAGAAGTCACTGGGGACAGGCTTTGAAGTCTCAGATGTTCACGCCATATCCAATATGGCTATCACTCCCTGCTGCCTGTGGATGTAGATATGGAAATCTCAGCTACCACTCCCACACCATGTCTGCTTGCATCTCACGATGCTTCCCACCATTACGATAATAAACTAAACTTCTGAACTGCAAGCCAACCCCAATTTAATGTTTTCCTTTCTGTGAGTTGTAGTGGTCACGGTGTTTCTTCAAAGCAATAAAACAATAACTAAGACACTTGCCCTGCTCGCTAGCTTACTGAGTTCCATAAGGTTCTATCAAGTCTCCTAAGTGAAAAGGAACCTCAACGGTCGTTCCTAGTACTTAGTCCTTCACAATACTATAGTGTCTGTCCAAAAGAGTTGGGCCCACAGGTATGATAATAGAAAGACTGTAAAGAGAGTAACTAGGCACTTTTTATTGGATTTTAAGGCTGCTCCATGGGATAGATTTCATGTATGGTTACTGAAAACACAACCAAAAGCCCTTAACTAGCAATATCATAGACCCTAGAGGGAAATCTTTTTGTGTTCTTCTTAATATTTTTGTTAACACCTATAGATTTTTGTTGTTTTTAACCTTGGTCAGAGAACTTCCTTGTCATGGCATATTAGTTAGAATTAATACTGCTGTGATGAAACACTATGAACAAAAGCAACTTGAAGAGGACAAGGTTTATTTCACTCACAGTTTCATATAACGGTTTATCATCAAAGTAGTTAGGGCAGGAACTCACACAAGACAGGAACCTGGAGGCAGGACCTGAGGCAGAGGCCATAGAGGGGTTGTTTACTGGCTTGCTCAGCCTGCTTTCTTTTCTTGTTTGTTTGTTTGTTTGTTTGTTTGTTGAGACTAGTTTTCTCTGTGTAGCCCAGCTGTCCTGGAACTCACTCTATAGACCAGGCTGGCCTTGAACTCAGAAATCCACCTGTCTCTGCCTCCCAAGTGCTGGGATTAAAGGCATGTACCACCACTGCCTGGCTCAGCCTGCTTTCTTATAGAACCCAGAACCACCAGCCCAAGGCTGACCCCACCCGTATTGGACAGGGCCCTCCCCTATAAATCACTAAAAGAAAATGTTCTACAGGTTTGCCTATGGCAGGATCTCATGGAGGCATTTTCTTAATTGAGGCTTCCTTCTCTCTTATGACTCTACCCAGTTGACACAAATCTAACAAGTATGCATGGGTAGTGGTTAAGGCAAACTTATGTCTGTTCAAAATGTTGAAAATAAATGACTGTGAGTTCCCAGCTGTAGATGTGTCATGTATATAAATCTCCACTATCCAAAACTCAGAGAGCATTGCAAAAGAGTGAGTAGCAAAAAGGTTAAGAGCCAGAGAATGAGGAGGATGACTGTAAAATGATGTCTTCTAGATATTCAACACATCCATTCACAATTCAGCTCACAGCAGCTGTGGCTGTGTGACAGGACCTGCACAAGATCAAGCTGATCAAAATTCCAGCACAGATTGGAAAATGGATTCTGAGGCTCTGCCCCTCGCTGAGGAGCTTTTAGAAATTGGTGGCTACTGAGTGAAGAGGGGTTGTTTTCTTTAGGAAAGCAGCCACTGGTACAGTGGCATGTCTCCATGTATGGTTCTATTTCACATAGACAGCACTAACAGAACTCACTGGACAATTGATTGAAATAATAATAATAATAATAATAAAGAACAGAAAGTCGGGATGCAGATGGGTTGGTGAGTCTTAAGGCAGTTGGAGAAGGTAGTATGTGGTGAATACGATTAGGGTCAAGATACATTGTAAGCATGTACGAAATTCTCAGACAATAAACAAAATATTATTTTAAGGAAGACATAACTGTATGTTCAACCACTTCATGAAAAATACTTCCTATGAGGCTCAGAATAAGAGAAACTCCAGGAAGAACACACAGATATGCACTAATGGTAGCAGATCAGAGCACTGTTTCCAACAAATAGCAAAGCCGAAGTTGCTTATGCTATATATTTTACACATAACCATGAAGTGATGCAAAAATCAGCACTTCCCCCGGGGCAAACCATCAATGCAAATCAAACTTGTCTGCCTTCTAAGACATGCATGTGCAACATCTGTACATACATTGTCAAGTTTGCCCTGACAAACCTTGGGATGCTCCACACAGCACTCCAGATTCTGTCTCTAAACCCAGAGTAAGACCTAGTGTCAAGTCATTTCACAGGATTTCAGTGGATGCTTCTGCTCATGAACGTCAGTGGAGACCAACATTTCTTATGCACATATAATTTACACATTTTCTGTATCGTTAAGAGATGTTTTCTCTATATAAATTATTTTAAAATAATGTTATATGTTTCTTCCATCTTTCACAACATGATAGTCTAGATAGGGGTCTATTGGTTGGTTCATAATAACTTCTTTTTGTAAATTACAAAATGTATAGTTATTGATTAACTTAAAATATTTCACAATAAAATGTCTGTCCAAATTATAATAATAAACCTACTCTATTAAAGCAAGCCAGAGAGAATATTAGTGATGTATCACTTAGCTTCCTCATCCTGTTTTTTTTAATTTGTGTGTGTGTGTGTGTGTGTGTGTGTGTGTGTGTGTGTCCTCATAACCAAGCATGCATATGCCTGAAGAGGGCAGCAGATCCCATGATACTGAAGTTACAGGTTGTTGTGAACCCCTAGCAAGGGCATTGAAAACCAAACTCCAGTCCTCAGCAGGAGCACTGAGCAAGTCTAGCTCCTGAGCCATCTCTCTAGTCCTCAAACTGTCTCATTATTCAGATGAGTTGACTGAGACTATGAAAGTCACAATTAAACTGAAGCCACCCTAGAGTTGACAAACCTTCCCTGATATGAAGCACAATGTCTCAGGATGATGTTGTTATTGTTACTTGGCCACCACAGTCAATATGAGCAAGACCAGACTAGGAGTTAGCTGTCATAAAGCCAAGGTATCCTTTCACTAACTAACTCTATTGCTTGAGAAAATCAGTCAATCTTTTGTCCTCAGAGTTCACGGCTGTAGGGTAAAGGTTGATAAATACTGTGTGATCTAATTTGGACTTTGACAAACTGTAATTGATGAACCAAACTCAGTATGTACCCATTTTTTATACATAAAGTTTTGTTGGCATACTCATTCATTTATTGATTATAGATTTTTTGATACTACAAAGATAGAATCTGAGAACAACTAACAGGAGATGGGGAACCTACATATCTACTCTTCTCCCTCCATTACCCCTGATCCAATCCCCCAGTCTCATCTCCAGTGCTGTAATAGAACACCTGTGGTAGCCTTCCCTGCCCCCTGATCCCATTTCCTGTGGATCCCACAGATCTTTCCCTTCTAACCACCCTCCCCCAACTTGTTGCTTTGTTCCAGATCTCAAACCCATCATATCCCATGCTAACTCCAGGGTCACTCCTACCGGGACAAGAAGGCTGTAAGAGAATCCACATCTCTCGTTCTGTTCCTCCAACCCTCCCCCTACCACAAGACTCATCTGCAGCAGAAAACCTGCTGCAGCCTCCCTTTCCTCTCTCATCCCATCCCCAACAGATCAAAAAGACCTTTTCCTCCAACCTTTTTATCCTAAGTCATCCCATTAAGCCTACAATAGTAGCAGCCATTTACTAGGCAGACAACACCTGAGCGGATCAGAGAAACAGGTAAGATCTCCACTGACACTGAAGATCTTCGCTGCTCCCCTATCTCCTGCAAACCAAATCGCCCAGTCTCATCCCTTTCTCTGCAACAGAGAACCGGCTGCTTTCTTTTCTCTCTGTGCATATCTCCTGTGAACCTCTCAGACCTTCATAGAAATCTCAAAGAAGAGAAAGTGGGAGGGAGATACCCTTGAATGCACAGGAGACAATTTAAAGAACAGAAGACCAATGGCTCAGGCTCTACGATCAACAATTGATAAATAGGACCTCATGAAACTGAAAGTTTCTGTAAGGCAAAGGACACCATCATTCAAACAAAGTGGCAGGCAACAAAATGGGAAACTTTTACCAAGTCCACATCTGATAGAGGACTAATATCAACATTATATAAAGAACTCTAGAAACTAGATAACAAAAATAAAACAAATGGCCCACAACACCCAGAGCAAGCTCCACTCCCAGGCACTCTGACATGCCCAGGATCAGAGGAGAGGAGGACCCAACATCTGTCCCAACACCTGGAGTAACTGGTAACAGCAGGACCAGGCACACAGGATCTCCACCAGCCCAGTGGCTCTGGTTCCTGCTGCTCTCTCTGGGCTAGTGCCCTGAGCAGACATTGGGTGCAAGCTCCACAGCCAGTCTCACCACATCCAGAGGAAATGCCACTCCCAGGCACTCTGACACACCCAGGATCAGAGGTAAGGAGGACCCAACATCTGTCCCAACACCGGAAGTAACTGGGATCAGCTGGACAAGGCACACAGGAACTCCACCAGTCCAGTGGCTCGGGTTCCGTCCAGTCTCTCTGGGTTGGTGTCCTGAGCAGACCTTGGGCCCAAGCTCTGCAGTCAGTCCCACAATGCCTAGAGGAAGCTCCACTCCCAGATGTTGTAACAAGCCCTGGATCACAGGATATCAGAATCACAGGATCCCAGAGACAGCTTGACTCTGAGGAGTTCTGACACAACCAGGATCACAGGAAGAACAGGCTACAGTCAGATTTAGCAAGGGCAGGTAGCACTAGAGATAACCAGATGGTGGAGGAGGGGGCAAGAATAAGAAAATAAACAACACAAACCAAGGTTACTTGGCATCATCAGAACCCAATTCTCCCACCATAGCAAGTCCTGGACACACCATTACACCGGAAAAGCAAGATTGAAATATAAAATCACTTCTCATGGTGATGATACAGGACTTTAAGAAAGACATAAATAGCACCCTCAAAGAAATACAGGAGAACACAAGTAAACAGCTAGAAGCCCTTCAAGAGGAAACACAAAAATCCCTTAAAGAACTACAGGAAAACACAATTAAATAGGTGAAGGAAATGAGCAAAAACATCCAGAATCTAAAAATTGAAATAGAAACAATAAAGAAATCAGAAAGAGAGACAGCCCTGGAGATAGAAAACCTAGGAAAGAGATCAGGAGTCATAGATGCAAGCAACACCAACAGAATACAAGAGATAGAAGAGAGAATCTCAGGGGCAGAAGATACCATAAAAAATATTGACATAACAGTCAAAGAAAATGCAAAAAGCAAAAAGATCCTAACCCAAAACATCCAGGAAATCCAGGACACAATGAGAAGACCAAACCTAAGGATAATAGGTATAGAAGAGA
>JADRCC010089260.1:0-13954 GCA_019843855.1 Hylomyscus alleni
TTTTTGATCTTAGTCATTCTGACTGGTGTTAGGTGGAATCTCAGGGTCATTTTGATTTGCATTTCCCTGATGACTAAGGATGTCGAACATTTCTTTAGGTGCTTCTCAGCCATTCGATATTCATCAGTTGAGAATTCTTTGTTTAGCTCTGTACCCTATTTTTAATAGGGTTATTTGGTTCTCTGGAGTCTAACTTCTCGAGTTCTTTGTATACATTGGATATTAGCCCTCTATCAGATGTAGGATTGGTAAAGATCTTTTCCCAATTTGTTGGTTGCTGTTTTGTCCTATTGACAATGTCTTTCTCAACCATTTTTATTTCATCTTTGAGAACTCTCTGTTTAATGTTGTGTCTCATTTTGAAACTGAGTTGTTTGTTTTCTTTTATGTTTAATACTTAAGTTCTTTATAAATTCTAGACACTATTCCTCTGTTAGATGTTTATCTGATAAAGAATGTTTCTTCTTCATTCTGTAGGCTATCTCTTCACTCAAGTGATGATGATCCTTGTTGTACAGAAGCATTTTGATTCCCAAGGTCCCACTTATTAATTGTTGGCCTCAATGCCTGAGCTACTGGGGTCACATTTTGAAAGTCCTTTCCTTGATAGGAGCCTGATATATCTGTCTCCTGAGAGGTTCTGCCAGAGCCTGACAAATACAGAGGCAGATGCTTGCAAACAACCATCAGACTGAGCACAGTGACCCCAATGGAGGAATTAAGGGAAGGACTGAAGGAGCTGAAGGGGTTTGCAACCCCATAGGATGGACAACATCAGCCAACCAGACCCTCCAGAGATCCAGGGACTAAACTACCAATCAAAGAATACACATGGAGGAACCCATGGCTCCAGCTGCATATGTAGCAGAGGATGGCCTTGTCTGGCATCAGTGGGAGGAAGGGCCCTTGGTCCTGTAAAGGCTTGATTCCCCATTGTAGGGGAATGCCATGGCAGGGAGGTGAAAGTGGGTAGGTGGGAGGGGAACACCCTCATAGAAGCAGGGGGAGGGTCAATGGGATAGGGATTTGCAGAAGGGAAACCGGGAAGACGGATAACATTTGAATGTAAATAAAATAAACAATAAAAATTATATATATATATATATATATATATATATATATATATATATCCTCTGTTTTCTCTTATTAGATTGAAAATATACTTGATATCCTTTAGCCATCTGTAGTTGAGATTTTACCGGTTTTGAGGTAAATTTTATAATTTAATTTTTCTTCATGTAGCCATTCACTTTCTCCAGTACTATTTATTGAAAATGCTCTTTTCTTCATTGTATATTGTTCACTTCTTTAAGAAAATAATATTGCTCTGGGAGAGTGAAAGTATGTATGAGTCCTCAATTCTATTTCATTTATCAATGTGTTTCTTTTATACCAAAATTATGATGCTTTTATTAGTATTTATCTGTAATATTATTTGAAATCTGGGGTAGTAATGCTTTCAGATCTGTTTCTTTTATTGTTTAAGATTGTTTGCTATATCCTAGGTAATGTATGTTTCATATTAAATTCAAGAATTGAAGGCCTTTTTTCACTTTGTGTGAAGAACTGCTTTGGAGTTGTGATGGTGAGTCCAGTAAGTCTGTAGATTGCTTTCAGTAGGATGGACATTTTGATAGTATTAGTCCTGCCAGTCTGTGTAGGTGGTAAGGCTTTCTGTCTTCCCATAGCTTCCTTGTTGTTTTCCTCAGCATTTTAGAATTTTCATTGAGCTGAGTGTAGTGACATATCCCTTTAATTACAGCACTCCAGAGGCAGAGGTAGGAGGATTTCTATGAGTTCAAAGTCAAATTGGTCTACAAGGCAAGCTCCAGGTCAGCCAAGACTACTATGGTGAGATGGTCTTAATAATGATAACAAAATTTTTCCAAGGCCCTTAATAAATAAAATAATCAGAGTTATATGAACTCACTGTGTCTGAGGGCCTGCAAAGTTCTGTACCACGTCTTCTGAGTGTATGCTATGGCTTCCTGTTTAGTGTTTTTTATGTGATTCCTGCGTGTGTAAAAGGGTGGTTCTCTGATTCTTATGCCTTCTCTTGGACTCTTTTCCTTCTGTTGGTTTGTCTTGTCCAACTATTATGTAATACTCTTTGTTTTATCTTACTATATTTTTGTTACATTTTACTATTATCCTTTAGAAGCCTGTATGTTTTCTAATGAGAGACAGAAAGGGAGTAGAATTGGGGAGAAACCAGGAGGAGTGGGGTAAGGGAAAACCATATTCAGGATATGTTAGGTGAGAAAACAAAGGGAAAAAGTTTTCATTGTGTAAGTCTTCACTTACAAAATTAGATTTGTTCCAGAGTGGTATTTTCAAAGATATTGTAAATGGTATTATTCTCCAGATTTCATTCTCTGCCTGTTTGTCATTTGTACATAGACTAAATTTTGTGAGTTACTGGGGTATCTGCTCTTTTATTGAATGTGTTATAGATTTTTGGTGGTATCTTAAGGGTCTTTTATGTATACAATCATATCATCTGCAAGTTAGTATGTTTTGACTTCCTTCTTTTCTATTTGTATCCACTCCCCTTGTCTACCTCATTTTTCTTAGAGCTCTAGCTAAGACTTTAGTATTTACAAGTAGAAACATTATACTTTGTACGAAATAAAAATTTAAACAAATGAGAGGTAGAAATGTAAAATAAAGATAGTGTGCTTATAATGTGATTCTTCAGAGGTAGAAAGCTGAAGGTTCAATCCCCAACACTGCATTTTTAAAAAATAAGAAAAATTAGAATCTAAATACAGGGATTACAATAGTAATAAAATCCATAACAAAGGTAATTTGGCATGTCAGGATATATAGTAATAATATATCACATGACAATTATATTTTGTGGTAATAGTTGTTGGGTCTCAAACCCAAGAAAAATGTCTAAGATGCCCATCTAACAAATCAAAGTGGATCTGGCTACCAAGTTTTCCCAGCATCTTTCAGTTCTTGCCTGCTACAAGGAATGTCTGGCATACACCTTTCCTACGCTGAACTCTGCAGCCAGGGGCTAGGCTGTCCTTCCCTATATAATCCAGACATTTTGTTTACCTGGTCTTTTGATCTACCCTTTATTTTCCTGGTCTCCTGGATCTCCCTGCCTGTCTTAGTTAGGGTTTCCATTGCTGTGAAGAGACACCGTGACCAAGGCAACTCTTATAAGGGACAACATTTAATTGGGGCTGGCTTAACAGGTTCAGAGGTTCAGTCTATTATCATCAAGGCAGGAGCATCGCAGCTTCTAGCCAGGCATGGTAGTGGAGGAGCTGAGAGTTCTACATCTTATTCCAAAGGCAAACAGCAGATCATACACCTCCAATATCACAGGATATACATTTCTATAATAAAACATTATAGCAAGGAAATCCTGGACTACAGCAAGCCCAAAACCCAGTGCTCCAACCCCTTTCTGCTTTGTTGACTAAAACAAACATTTTCTCTTAGGATGATTCTACCCCCTGTTAGCAGCTTTCCTCAGCAGTTATCTATAACTCTGGTATCTCTAATATCTTGAGGTATCCAGGGCAACTTCAACTTTGAATATCCTTGTTCCAATATCTGGGATCTACACATGATCTTCTGGCCTCCTCCAAAGGGCTTGGGTAATAACTCCACTTCTGCCTTCTGTAGCACTCTAGGCTATGGTTTACTTGACTCCACTGCTGCTGCTATTCTTGGTGGTCATCCCACAGTACTGGCAGCTCCAAAACACTGGAGTCTTCTTCTGCAACTAGACTTCACCAATAGCTTTTCATAGGCTTAACCTGAACTTCTTTGCATGACCCATGCAGTCCTGGCTGTCAACTGCAATTGAAGCTGATCCTTTACCAATGGTGTTTCCTGAACTCTCAGAGTGCCAAATCTCACCTACTCTTCACAGTCCCTTCATGCCTTCAAAACCAGTACCACCTGAGTGATTTTTACACATTAAGTCCAGGTAAAGCAGGAGGTACAACCTTGGCTGTCTCTGGAACACAGCTTTTTTGTGCTCTCAGAAAACACTTCCCATATTTCACCTCAGCGATGCTGGTCTCTTCTCAATCACTGCTAATTTCTTAGCTCCAGCTAACCAGCATCAGCTGTTTCAATAGTTTCTTCTATTGTTGACACTAAATCCAGAGTCACATGGCCGAAGCTGCTGAGATCAGTTGCTTGAAGGGGCTGGAAAATGACCACCTTTTTCGATTACATTGGTACCAGCTTTCTGTTTTCCAATTCCTTCACTGCCTAAACATGGCTGTCCTGGAACTTGTTCTGTAGACTGACCTTAAGCTCAGAGATCTATCTGCATGTCTCTGACCTCTAAATTCTGGGATTAAAGGCTTGTACCACCATGACTTGGCCTAAGATTTTCGCTACCTCTATTCCTCAAGATCTGGATCAAAAAAGCCTGTCTTCCAGTCTCAAGATCAGGATCACAGTTTTGGTCTCCATTTCTTTTTTTCTTTTCTTTTTTTTTTTCTTTTTCTTTTTTTTTTCTTTTCTGAGACAGGGTTTCTCTGTATACCCCTGGCTGTCCTGGAACTCACTCCGTAGACCAGGCTGGCCTCGAACTCAGAAATCCACCTATCTCTGCCTCCCAAGTGCTGGGATTAAAGGTGTGCACCACCACTGCCCAGCAAAAGGTTCTGATTGTAGTTCATTTCAGATTGAAAGTCCAAATGAAACCAGTAAACAAGACCCCTGTTCAACTCCAAAAGCATATGCAATAAGCTTAGCACGGTGGGAACTTGCTTCAAGGTCACCACTTCCTTAATCTGTTTATGTCCTTGAACATAGAATTCAGCTCTATTCTATTCTAAGGGTCCATGATTTGTCAAAGAATGATAGCCCAGACTCAAATAGTGTGCAACAGCCAAGAGCATTTATTCTGTAGAGAACTAGCCTGGGGAAGTCTGCAATATATTGAGGTGAAAGACAGAGGTATGTGTTTTGTAGGGTCAGTTTAAAGCCCACAGGGTAGAAGTGGGTGACTTGTATATTTCTTTCCCTTGATTGGTTGGTTCTGTCTCCAGGGTATTGGTGCCTTTGTGATGGTTTAGGGCTCTGGAATTCTCCATGGTGGCAAGGCAACCAGGGATTGGTTGCCCACAGCTGGGGTTGGCTGACTATGGGTTCTGGGATCAGTGATTTCAGTTCTAGGAAACAGAAACTAAGGCCTACTTTCTCACACTGCCAGTTTGCAGCCTGTCATGGAGTCAGCCTGGTGCTGGTTAAGTCAGTCCTCTCACTATTTCTTGGTGCCCCTTTATTCTTTGAACCATACATTTTGTACTTTACCTTTCAAAGCTTGCTCAGCTTGATCAAAATGCCCTTCATCAGACAAAACCAGAGAACAAAGTCTCTGCCGTGCTTTTGTTTTTAACTTCCTTTGTCAGTGCAATTAATACAAATCTCATTACCTTAGCCTCATGTAAACTCTTCATACAGGAGCAAAACACAGCCACATTCTTCACCACAACCCACAAAAACAGTCTTTAGGCCACGTACTGAAATTCTTCTCCACTTAAATATTTTAGGCCAAGTCTGCACAGTTACAATCACCCTCAGCACCAATGTCTTTATTTTTTCTACTGGAGTGACCAATAAAGCCCCACATAAAGCATTCCACTGCTTTCCAAATCCAAAGTCCCCAAAACTGTTTTCTTCTAGTCAATAGTGTAGACAGGCCTATCCCAGCAATTCCCCCAGTCCCTGTTACTGACATCTGTGTTGGTTAGGGTTTCCATTGCTGTAAAGAGACACCCAGACTAAGGCAAATCTTATATAAAGGATAACATTTAATTGGGGCTGGCTTCCAGGTTCTGAGGTCTAGTCTATTATCTTCATGGCAGGAAGCATGGTAGCATCCAGGCAGGGTTGGTACTGAAGGAGTTGATAATTCTACAACTTTATCCAAAGGAAACTAGAAACAGATTGTATCCAGGGAGCAAGGAGGAGGGTCTCAAAGCCCACCCCTACAGTTACACATGTCCTCCAAGGCAACATATGCTTCAACAAGGTCATGCTTCCTAATATTGCCACTCCACGGACCAAGCATATTCAAATAACCATACCTCCCCTGTTTCCTCACACGACCTCTCAGGGTCATGTTTACTATGGGCTATCTCAGATGTCTATGCCTCTTTTATCTACAACAAACCTCCTACTCTACCATGCCTAGGAGCAGTTATGTACTTCCTTTTTATTTCTAATGTTTATTCAATATTAACTGGCATAGTTGAACTCTAAAAAAAAAAACTTATTTCTAGCATCAAGGATATCATCAGACAATGGTTAAGTTTTATAGGTATTATGCTATATGAAGCTATTCATACAGCATATTAATATTACGTATACTCTAGTTTCATTTTCACCTAATCAATCTGTAAACATTTTGAAGTCACACAGACTCCTAATCCACTTAACTGCCAACATGAAAGTTGCCATACATTTTTTAAGGCATATCTTCTTTTTACTTTCATGTCTTCCTTGTTTCAGACTGTAGGCTGAGAAACTCTGATTTCTTTTCACTTGTTCACCATTGGATAACATTTTTAAACTGCTATTAATCTTAATTGAATTCTTGTGGATATTGTCAATATATCTCCCTTTCTTAAAGATACATATATTCTGAATATAGCATAGAAATAAGACTTTTTGGCTATTATAGTGTTTGAGCTACAAAGTTCATTTATTTGCACTTGAGTTTTAAGTTCTGTTTTTAAAACAAACATTTTGAGTGTAATTCTCATGAAGAAAAGTAATCTACCTTAACTGTAAATTCCTATAAGTTGTGACAAGTTTATTAACCAACTAAGTACTACCACCATAATAAACACATAGCACATTTCCATATCTACAAAATGGTTTGTAATGTTTTTTTCTTATTCAATACCCTCCATACCACCGTATTCATAAATCTTTTATTTTATTTGCATAATTACACAGAGTTACTCTGTAGTATTATTTCATTTAACAGAAAGATCATGATGGATTCTATGTGTAGCTAAAGTTTGTAAGCATTTTATTAGTCTGCTTTGTATTCTATCAAGATTCTATAGACAGTGAGAATTAAAAATAGAAATTTATTTCTTCAACATTCTAAGGCAGAGAAAACTTATTTTAATGCCAGGTAGACTCTTTTTCTGGAAATAGTATTGTCCCTAGCTTGCAGAGATGTCTAGCTTGCCTTTCAGATGTCTTCATATTGCTTTTCCAAGGTATATGTGTTTATCTAAAGACAGATAAAAATGGCAAGGAAGGTGTTGGTTATTCCTTTAGGAGAACTAAGATAATTAGGTCAGATTATACATATTGTTATGTTTATACTTCATTTTAATTGCTTCTCAGAAACAGGCATAATGAATATTAGGACACCAATGAGCATAAACATTCAGTTTCATCTCATTATAAATATATTATTTTACATATTTTTCCACAGCATTATATATTTCAGGTATTTGTCCTCTTATTTTTATCAAAATTCTGTTTGTGACTTATCCATTCATCTATTAGTAGATACACTGATTACTTGTAGATAAGTTTCTTGCATATAAATCTTTTAGAAATTCTATGAATATTTTTGTATGAATAGTTGTCACTTCATTTTTCTAATACCTATGAGCATTATTGTACACAATAATATGTAATTATTCTTCCTGTTTTACTATACAGGAAGAATAAATTTATAAAATGAATATATCTTAATATCTCATCACAGGAAAAATATATGCTCTTCATTATCATGAATAATATGTTTTGTCAGATTTTCATTTTATTAATATTAATAATTTGTTTAATGATACTGTGATATTTGTTATAGTTATTTGGTGATGAATAATATTGTTTTTACCTTTGAAAACATCAATTGTGTAGTATCTACTATGTGATTTTCAATGAGAATTGTCGCTTTTCTCTTTTTAAACAATGAGTGTGTAGTCTGATAATTCCATACATGTATAACATGCAGTCTGACTATCGTAAGCCCCATAATCTCTCCAACCCATATTCCATTAGCAAAACTGTTTTGAGTGTTATTTAATTTGCTGTCATTTGAGAACATTACTATGGAATTTTTTGAGGAGATGTATTATATTATTTTCCAATGTTATATCACCATGACGAAACCCGAACACCTTGAGTTTCATTGTTGGTTATATCTTTTGGTATGGATCTTGGGCCCACTATTTTTATTGAGATGGGTTATTAAATTTCCTGTTAAAGCATTTTATAGACATAATCTTACATTGGTAAGATTATGTATTTGTATGCAGATGCAGAATTGAAGTTATATTTTCTTATATTGGTACAGAATTTGTATGTTGTTAAAGACTTAATGTTTTCGTTGATATAAATATTTGTATATTTTATTAGATATTTTATGTAGTTATGTTTCAAATGTTAACCCCTTTCCCTGTTTCCCCTCTGGATCCTCCCTCTCCTATCCCCCTCCCCCTGCTTTTATAAGGATGTTCCCCCTCCTACCCACCCACCTCACTGCCATGGCGTTCCCCTACACTAGGAAATTGAGCCTTCTCAGGACCAAGGGCCTTTCCTCCTATTGATGCCCAACAAGGCCATCCTCTGCTACATATGCAGGTGGAGCCATGGGTCCCACCATGTGTATTTTTTGGTTGGTGGTTTAGTCCCTGGGATCTCTAGGCGTTCTGGTTGGTTGATGTTGTTGATCTTCCTATGGGATTGCAAACCCCTTCAGCTCCTTCAGTCCTTTCTCTAACTCCTCCATTGTGACCCATTATTGTTGAGTAGGAGTTTAGATCTGTTTTGCTCTTAATATGGCTTGGTAGGATTAGATCAGCTAGATGATGTCTCAAGT
Organism: Hylomyscus alleni; assembly: GCA_019843855.1. NCBI lineage: Eukaryota > Metazoa > Chordata > Mammalia > Rodentia > Muridae > Hylomyscus > Hylomyscus alleni. The sequence continues at coordinate 8,834 of JADRCC010089260.1, forward strand.
TCAGTCTTGCAGCCACTCAGTGCTGATCCATAACTGTAGTAGCAGACATGATCCTAGTTTAGCTAGAAAAAGGTTTCGTTTCTCACCTCATTAGCAAGTGTTTTGTAGAACAGGAAGATTCTGCCAAAATTAAAATCCTAGGGAGATGTAGAAGTAACAGTTAACAGTGAGGCACAGAAGTGTTCAGAATATATCCCATGTTGGTAGTCTGAGGCATGTCAGTAAAAAGAAGAAATGAGGGGAGGGATTCCCATGGAGCAAGCAGATCCTCAAATGGCATTACGGACCCAGAGGAGAGCAGAAGGAGAGAAGGCTACTTGGAGAAGGAGCAGGCTTGTCTGCACAGGTCCTCATAGTGGGGTCAGAGTCACAGAGGGAGAAATGTAGGAATGCTATGTTGTTACCTCTGTAGAAAAGAGGCACTCGATGCAGGTGCCTAGATAGGGTGAGAATCTCAGAAGAAATAGTCCGTTAACTCTGTGGCAACATAACTGTCTTTACAAAGTAGGGATAGAGTTAAGAAATAATAGGGAAAGGAGGTTGCACACACTTAGCATAGACCCTGAGATGACAGTAAGTGTGTATTTTGGGAGGGGGAGGAGTACTTGACTCGCATCTTTTATTGTTGCTCTTGCTAAATAATGTCTTCTTTTTATCTTAATATTCTATATTTTGTTTCACCTTATTTTTGTTAAATTAACATGTTAGAAGAATGTATAATAACAAGGTGGAAACTTCAAGTAATACCTCCACTCACCAAAGGGTTCGTGACTTACTAATGTTTTTCTCTGAATCATTTAGAGGATGAGAAATTTGACTCTATTAAAAATAACATTTACCTTCATTGATTTTTTCCCTTTTTACCTAGTTTGTATTTCACTTACTATTCCTGAGTGCTTTGCATTTTTGTGCATAAATATATTTTTCTATTTCTTTATTTCATCTTTCTTAAATATGAAATTATAACATCCTACTTTTTGTAAATGCCTACAATTATAAAGTTATTCTGTTATCTGGTATCTATACATTTAAAATATTGATATTTTAATATAATTTGGGTGAGACCTTTATTGTAGCAAATGGCCTCATCATCATATCTTTTGTCAAAAATGTCCTCAGAGATCTTATAATTTTCAACTTTAATAATTTTATCAGCAAAGGTCTATTATTAAATTTCTAATGTTAAAAATTCTCTTAGACATTTATTTTTATTTTCCTGGGATCTGAAAACCTATACCATATATATCATAAAGTTTAATGAGATTTGGTTTTCTATTATATGATCTATAAGAGTAACTGACAATTGTATTCATTAATATATATTATTTGCTTCATTGGACCTCATTATTTGAAAATATAAGCTGTGGTGTGTGGTTCTCTATAGATACCTCAGTACCTGTTTTATGTACTAACAAAGGAAAGAAAAAAGAAGATACATGATTTTCCCATCTATGAATCTGTCAGAACTCATATTATTTTATCATTTCTGTCAGGTATTATTTTCCTTCATTACTACATATTTTTTAAACTATGCTATTTCTTACTTTAGATTATCTTTTCCTCATACTAATTCAGTCACTACTACTTGATTTTGACAATATCTTCATAGACTCTCTTTGTTTTCATTTATTGTTGTAAGGTATTTTCCAAGCAAAGTATTTTATTGGGAAATGGTTCAGAAAGTACAAATAATATATTTTGTCTTTAATATTAACCTGTCTTTATAATTATTTTATAGTTTTACATACCTGTATTAATATTTCTTGTTTTTAAATACAGTATGGCAATCTATGCTATTGACTGGCACTTTTATATTACTTATATTAGTGCAAATGGAGGTATGCAATCATAAATTCACAACTTACTACATTTTTCTATTTGAGCCAATTAGTTTGTTTCTAATTTTTCTTTCTATTTCAGATAAATTTTTATGTTTTTGCTTAAACAATCTTTTATTAGTTCATTCATATAAAATGTATGTTGATTTTAGCTTTCCAGTATTCACAGCATTATTTTAATTTGTATATATTTTAAAGAATATTTATATTTTCCATTAAAATTTTCAAAACCATTCTTACTTTCCATTATTTTTCCATAATTATCATGCACTTTACTTCTGTAGATATTATGTATCTCCTAAGACATTTTTATTTCTTTTCTTTCAAGGTAAAATTATCTTTAAAAGATTTTTATTAAATAGTATTATTGTACATATTCAGTTTCTTGATGGTTATCTGTTCTATTCTATATAATGCTTATATTAGTTTATATTCTCCCAAACAGTGCCTAAGGGTTTCTCGTTCTTTGTATCTCAGTAGTACATTTATTGTTGCTTTTATTCTTTTTCTAATAGACAACTGCAAAGACCTGACACCTCATAATAGAAGTGATTTGCATTTCACTAATAGTAAATGTTTCATGTGGGTTTTGGCCACTTCTATTACTTCTCTTGAGAAACGTTGATTCAGGTCATTTGCATATTTTAATTGGATTGCTTGTTTTCAATTCCTTTCATATTATTTATTAATATTTTTGAGATAAATGAGAAGAATATGAGTTTTTTATTTTGCAAAATGTGGAAAATAAATATTTTCTATTCTTGAAATGAATTTCCAGTGTGTTAATTGTTTTCTGCAGCAGCTTTTTAAATTTTGTATTACTCTCATTTGTTCGGGACTGCTTTTGTTTCTAATGCCATGATGGATATATACAAAATACATTTTTTGCACTCATATTTTTAAGTGTTCCCCTGGTTCTTCTAGATTGATATAGTGGCATTCACCTTGTGGTTAGGTAGTTGATCCCTTTTGATTTTGTATTTGTGCAGAGTAGTGCATATGGCTTAAGTTTTATTGTTGTGTTTGGAAAGGTCATGGTAAAGGTCAAAAATGTAGATAGTAACTGTCACTAAGAAAATTCATGAAATAACCAAACAATAGTGATTCCTTAATCTCTAAATGTATATTCTGTGAAGGTAAATATAGTAGAATATGTTATTTTTATAGCGTGGACTTTAAGAGATACCAAAGAAGACCTTTGTGATGAGACATAATGAGTAACTTTTCTAAGAGCGTTTACAAGTTTAATTTAGAGCTATTATACATAATTCTGGAGCTACTGAAAATTCACAGCTAGAACCAACTTCCCTAATTATATTCCTTGTCAACTGATTTTCTTTTCTACTATTTCACAACTTTATTGCAACATGAATGTACTTATATAAAATTTTCTGAATGAAGGAAGTCCTTTTTCTATTTTCCCTGGTTCATTAATCTATACCAAAACAATTATGTATACTCTGAAGATGACAAAATAAATACAGAAATAGTTATTTTTAAATTAAAAATTACCCATTTCTTCTGAATTTCTGCATGCCAGAACAAAGAGCTATCATTATTTAAAGATATAAGAAAATTCTTGGGCTAGGTGTATGGTGCATTCTTTTAATGCTAGCATTTGGAAGGCAGAAGCAGGGGGATCTCTGTGAGTTCAAGGTCAGCCTGGTCTATGTAGTAAGTTTGAGGATAGAGGAAAGTATATAGTGTGACTATGTCTGAAGAAAACAAATTTTCATGATCATATTGGTAGCCAAAATATATCAACTAATATGTTATAAAAAAAAGGTTTTCACTGCTCTCATATAACTCACAAAATAGATGTATAATGATTCATTTCTGTTACTTGTAATAAATTATTTTGTTTTGGTTCTGAGTCAGCCCTATGTTGTCCATGAAAATTTGTTTTGCTTTATTCTTTTCTTAGGTCTTTAAAGTGGTAATAAAGAATTTAAGATTTCTTTCTGGTATTCTATTTAGCTCTGATTTTTATTCTCTGGGAAATCAAGGAGCAGAGCAGATGAAACCCAGGCAAAGTTTTGCACTACAGCATTGAAGAACATGAAAAGAATCTGAAAGGCCATTCTTGAGCTAAGAGTTAATTTGTAAATACTCTTGTATATAAGGCACAACTGTTTCCACACAATCTGAGGAAAACTTGAGAAAATGAAGAGGATCAATGAGCTCATACACCTTTTCTACTTTGTTTAGGGAGTGACCTACTGTCAAAACATTTGTTCAAAGATTATTTCAGAATAAATGAAAAAACATTTCACATTAAATAAAAGTTGTGATTAACTTACTGCTCAAATGGGGCTTAATTTTGTCCTTTGAAATTTTCAAATAATGTAGTCTAGTAACTTCAAATTTGTGTAAGAAAGGGTATATGGACGTGTTTTGATGGAGGAACAGGAAGTGAGAAATGCTGTAATTATTATCACAAATAATTTGGAAAGCAGATGGATAGAGAAAATTATTTCCAGATGGTTATTTTCATCTTATTAATAAAATATAAAATGTAATTTATCTTTAAAAATTCTAAAACCAACTTCCATCTCAAGGGGAGACTCCAAGTTCTGACACTATTACTGATACTATAGTGTACTTACAGACAGGAGCCTAGCATGGATGACCTCTGAGAGGCCCAACAAGCAGCTGAGTCAGATGCAGAGACTTACAACTAGCCATTGGACTGAACTTGGCAACTCTTGTGAATTAGAGAAAGGCTAGAAGAAGCTGAGGAACAGGGCAACCTAATAGGAAGACCAGCAGTCTCAACTAAACTGGACCTCTGAGATCTCTCAGACATTGAGCCACCAACCAGGCAGCATAGAGGAGCTAGTCTGAGGCATATATAGCAAAGGTCCAACACATATACAGCAGAGGACTGCCTGGTCTAGCCTCAGTGAGAGAGGATTCACCTAACCCTCAAGACACTTGAGCTCCCAGGGAGTGGGAGGCCTGTGTGTATGTGTGGGGACATCCTCTTGAAGGAAGTAGGAATGGGATGATAAACTGTAGAAGAACAAATGGGGAGGAGGGCAACAACTGGACTGTAAAAAAGTAGTGAAAATCCTAAAATATATTTCTCCAATTTAAGTATACATAGGCATTGACTTTTAAGACATAATTTCAAAATCATAGAAAAATCATGCTAAGGTTAATTTTCAGGACTATTTATTAAAATGGTATTTATTTATATAAGAAAAATAGTATGTTATCCAGCACATATTTTAATCTTTATTATAGGAGAAACTCAACTTCTGATGGCACACTTTTAGAATGC
>JADRCC010089299.1:0-11207 GCA_019843855.1 Hylomyscus alleni
AATTTCTAATTCTTCATATTTTTGGATTTCAATCGATTAGAATATGTTGGCAATATTAATTTTCATATTAAGATATTAAGAAAAAGTAATTGTTACTTCCTGTTGTTTTTGTTGTTAGAGGTGGAATGATGTTCATGTGGGTTTGTTGAAAGATTACTTTCTTGCTTCTTCTAGGGTGTAGTTTTGCTCCTTATGTCTGTGGTTTACATCTATTATCCTTTGTAGGACTGAATTTGTGGAAAGATACTATATAAATTTTGTTTTGTCATGGAATATCTTGTTTTCTCCATCTATAGTAATTGAGAGTTTTGCTGGGTATAGTAGCCTGGGCTAGCATTTGTGTTCTTGTAGGGTCTGTACGATGTCTACCCAGGATCTTCTAGCTTTCATAGTCTCATAGTTTCATAGTTTGTTCTTCACATTTTGTCCTGGATTTCCTGGATGTTTTGGTTCAGGAGCTTTTAGCATTTTGCACTTTCTCTGATTGCTGTGCCAATGTTTTCTATGGTGTCTTCTGCCCCTGAGATTCTCTTGTATTCTGTTGGTGATGCCTGAATCTATGACTCCTGATCTCTTTCCTAGGTTTTCTATCTCCAGGTTGTCTCCCTTTGTGTTTTCTTTATTGTTTCTATTTCCATTTTTAGATCCTGGATGGTTTTGCTCATTTCCTTCACCTGTTTGATTGTGTTTTCTTGTAGTTCTTTAAGGGATTTTTGTGTTTCCTCTTTAAGGGCTTCTAGCTGTTTACCTGTGTTCTCCAGTATTTCTTTGAGGGAGTTATTTATGTCCTTCTTAAAGTCCTATATCATCATCATGAGAAGTGATTTTAGATCTGAATCTTGCTTTTCCGGTGTGATTGTGTGTCCAGGACTTGCTATGGTGGGAGAATTGGATTCTGATGATGCCAAGTAACCTTGGTTTCTGTTGCTTATGTTCTTATGCTTGCCCCCCCTCCCCACCATCTGGTTATCTCTAGTGCTATCTGCCCTAGCTAAATCTGACTGGGGCCTGTCCTTCCTTTGATCCTGGTTGTATCAGAACTCCTCAGAGTCAAGCTGTCTCTGTGATCCTGTAATTCTGTGATCCTGAGCCCATTAGAGTACCTGGGAGTGGAGCTTCCTCTGGGTGTTGTGGGGCTGGTTGCAGAATTTGCACCCAAGGACTGCTTAGGGTACTGGCCCAGACATGTAAGGCATTTTCTTAATTAGTGATTGATGGGATAGAGCTAAAATATGTTTTTAAATGTTAACAAACTCAGATAAATTGAAGTCATGTATCTTTTCTCATCATAATGCAATAAAACTTAAATCAATAAAAAATGTTGACTAACCAACCTAGTCAACATTCCAGCATGTATAGGGACATTTAATATGACAAATGTAAGGACATTTAACATGGCATCTTCCCTTGAAAAATGTCTAAGTGCATGTATTAGTTTGCTTTTGGTAACTATAATGAATTTCTTGCAGCTGGTAACTTACAAATAAATTAAAGAGGTTTTATTTATGTTAAATGTTCATATTAAATGTCTCAACATTCCAGTATGGATAGGGGAGGGTCTCATAAGGCCTCACCCCTAACTGAGGGGCTATAAGCAGCTAATAGATGTTGGAGGAAGAAGAGTCATCTTTATTTCAGGGCTGTGGCCTCTGGTAGGTTTACCATCCTCCAGTAGATATCTCGAGACCCAAACACACATCCACAGCAATAAGTAATCTCAGTAGGTTTAAAAAATAATAAAAGGACATGGACTTTCAGGTTAGAGGGAGCCTAGGAGGAGGGTTGGATACAATCAATTTGTATTGATCAAATATACAAATATACAAAAAAATATTTGTAGACATGTGTTAAATTGTCTCAAAAAGTAAACTAAAAATGTAAATGTCAGAATATACAATGAAAAAACTTTTGCAGGGTGGATATAGCTAACAATCAGTTATTTATTGTATATTTGAATATGGTTTGAGTTTGTCCCTGTGGGTCATGTCCCCTTTGGCAAACCCCCATCTCCAAAAATATTTACACTATAATTAGTAAATATAGCAAAATTACAGTTATGAAGTAGCAGTGAAATAATGTTATGGTTGGAGTCACCACAACATGAGGAACTCTATTAAAGGGTTGCAGTGTTAGGAAGGATGAGAACCACTGCCCTCAGGGTTCATATGTTAGATTCTGGTTGTTCATTCAGTGATGTAAAAATTGTGGAGCCTTTAAGACACGGTGCCTATGAGTAGCTTGTTGTCCCTATAGGACTCCTAAATGGTGAGAGTAGGGGCTTTTCCTGACTCTTGCCTACATAAAGGACCTTTTCCCCCCTACTGGGTTGTCTTGTCGAGCCTTGATGTAATGCTATGTGCCTGTTTTTATTGTAGCTAGTTATGCTCTGTGTGTTTGATGTCCCTGGGAGACTGGTCTTTTCTGTGGAGAGGTGAGGGGGGATCTGGGGGATAGGGGAGATGGGAAGAAGACTGGGGGACAGGGAAGAGAGGAAAAACTGCAGTTTGGATGTAATATATTAGAAAAGAATTAAAAGGAGCAAAGGTCACAGTAAGCTCTGCCCTCAGACAGGATTAAGGTAGTTGTCCACGAACCCTGAGTTTGTCCTTATAAGAAATTATTTTTAAAATATCTAGCTTGGCTCCTCCACCTACTCTGGCATTTGGATTTAGTGGATTATCCTGCCAATGATGCCATCACCCACTAGGAGATACAGTTAAGCATCCTTAGTTGGGGATCAGAGAGGCAGCTCAATGGTTAAGAGCACTTGCTGCTCTTCCAGAGAACTTGGGTTTAGTTCTGAGCACCCATTTTGGGTGCCTCGCAGCTCTAACTCTAGCTCCAGGGGACCTGATACATCTTCTGGCCTCTAAGGGGCACTACAAACATGTTAGGCACATAGATACGCTTAGGCACACACACATAAAATAAATATTTAAAACGAACAAAAAAAAAAAAAAACAAAGCCAATAAAACAATAAGGGCCCCCTGAAAATCAGTGTACTTCATTTGGACTTTTTATCTCCCAGATGTGGAATTAAACCTCTTTTATTTATAAATACCCAGCACTTAATATTATATGCACTTAAACATTTCTCAAGGGCATATACCATATTAAATGTCCATACCACCACAAAAGAAAAATTAAAGGAAAACAAGAAACTTTTCAAGTTGGTGATATGGTTTCATTAACTGGACTGTAATATTATTAACATGCACATGTACACACTTAGATATAATAAAACTTGATATACTAATTAATATAAAGCACTTGCTTTATACTAATTATATATCAGTAAAGTTAAAAATATCTATAGACTACTGACCTAACTTTTATGTAATTTATCTTTAACATTTAGATATATTAGTGCACATAGACACCATAATGTACTCTAAGGAAAGGTTAGGAAAATTATGATCAGTGTTCAAAGAGGAACACTCATCATTAGCAAATCAGACTTGTCTAAGACTAAGGTAATGAATTCTAGGTAAGAAAGAAGAATTACAGCCAAGAGGTTAAGAAACATACACTGTAGCCAGTTTGCTTTGGTATGTATCTCAAGGAGCTCTGGAGCTGTTTGCCTTCAGTCTTCCTTTGTTTTTGTTGGATCTTGGTTTGTTATATTTGATTTGTATATTTACGTATTGATTTTGTTTGTTTTAAGACAAGGTTTCATAATGCCCAGTCTGGCCTCAAACTAACTTTGTAGTGAGACTAGCCCTGAATTCCTGGTCTTCCTGACTCAGCCTCCCCAAGTGTTGGAGGAATTACAGGTATACCCCACCATGCTCAGGTACATCTAGCCTTTGGTATCTTAGTTTTAACACCTGAAAAGTATAGAAAATGATGCTATAGATCTCCTTGGATTGGAATCGCTCCATGTTTCCGACGGAATTATAACAATACCTGCAAGTGAGGGTTGTAGTCTTTGATAAAGCACTTGCCTATCTTGTGTGAGGTCCTGGATTCAAGATTCAGCACCTCAGAGGAAAAAACATACAAAGCAAATAAAAATACAAAATACATAAACATACACGAATGTTTGTTAAGTAAAAGAGGTAAAAAATAAAGAACACATGATTGTCTATAATTGTCTATGTCTATGTCTATTGTCTATGATTGTCTATGATTGTCTAAATAAAAAGTTCAATTACTTTTATCAGGTGTTAAATGTATCAAACAAAATGGTCAAACTGGCAATTCACATAGCTGAAAACAATTTTGATGAGGGAATTTAATTGACTTACTCCAATTAATTCTTACGTAGATGATAAACTACAAGAAGTAATTAGAGCACCGGGATAATACTGATGCTGCAGTAAATGACAGCTTGGGTTTGAATTTGAGCTTTCTTGATTGACAACTAGGTAAAAAACAGGGCAATTGATTTCTCTGTACTTTAGACATTTAGCAAAATAAGGAAGAATATAGGATCATCATGCATATTGAGAGTGTTAATTCCTGTCCCTGATATTCTTACAGTTTACAGCTATAACTGTGTTTTAGGGTACAAATTCTATTACTTCATAACTGTTATAGTGATATAAATATTGGAAATTAGGATAAAAATCAAACTTAACATTTTCACTGATTCTTCATCTCTCACTGCCCAAATCCATCTCACCCCAAATAGCAAATTAAGGTTAATTATAATCGTATATAACATTAGTCTGTTTCTAAGAAGTTAATTTTACCCCTCAATTTTCTCTATACTGCTGTATTTTCAGCTCTTTTTTTTGCCTTAAACCTTGTTCTGCAAGTCTCTCTGCTCCCCTGAAATCTGATCCTTTCTCTAATGTCCCCGATGAGGTTTCCATTAATAAACAGCATCACTCCTCTTGAGTTAATACTAGCACATATGTAGTCAGTTATTTAGCATCTTCATTCTCTCTGTTATGGATGAGGCCTGGATAAGGACAGTGGCTATGTTACTAAATGTTGAGTCCACAGCACCGAACACAAATTCATCCAGGCATTTCAGATGAAATCAGCAAGTCTTTGTTGAAAGGAGAAAGAGCAAAAAACAACTCAATATAGGCAGTAGGGTTCTCAACCTTCCTAATGCTGTGTGTTTTTAATAGAGTTCCTCATGTTATTTTCATTGCTACTTCATAACTGTAACTTGGCTACACTTATGAATCTGATATGCAAGGATCTGGGATTCTGTGAAAGGGCCGTTTGATCCTCAAAGTGGTGGCAATCCACAGGTTCAGAACTGATGCAATAAGGCATTTAGCAACAATTTCCCTGACTTAATCCTATTCTCTACCTTTCCAAAACATGTTTCACCATTACCACTGACCCTAGAAAACTCAAATCCTTTGCCAGTCCATGTGACCTAAATTCTACTTCTTGCCATCTTTCCCAATGACATCATCTTAAAAACTGGATCCAAGGTGTTCCTAACTCTATGCTACCAAATAGATCTTTTCCTCACCCTATCCCTCAAGAGTCCACATTTCAAGCATATGAAAATATGGATTAGCTTATATGTATGTTACAATACAAGAAAATTTTGTCATATACAATAGCACAACTTCCCATTTTGGAACAGTTCACTCCTGTAAGCAGTGGTGGTAGTCCTCATTAGCTTGTGCTGCCAGCTTGACACAGCCTAGAGTAACATGAGAAGGGGGTCTCAGATTGGCCTGTAGCTATATCTGTGGAGCATTTCCTTGATTGTTAATTGTTATAAGAGAGCTAAAGTCACTGTGGGCATACATCCCTTGGGCAGGTGGTCCGTGAGTGTATAAGAAAGCTAAGTTAAGTGTGAGAGACACAACATGCAATGTTCCTCCATGGTTTCTGCTTCAAGTTTCTGCCCTTACTTCTCTCAATAATGTTTTGTAACCTCTAAGATGAAATAAATCGTTGCAGCCCTTAAGATTCTCTTGCCCAAGGTGTTACCACAGCAACAAAAAGGAAACTAGAATATACACTAAAGCCTACTTATATTCATGAGAATCTACAGTGTATATTTGTTCTCAGCCTGGCATTCAGTGACAACATATTGGTAATTTAAAATCACCTACAGTAGGAGAATGCATATCACAGGAATCAGCGAAAGCAGTAAGTGAAGATATTTTTTTTCCTGTTAAACATTTACTGAGACACTACTGACAGTGAGCTCCAGTTGCTACCATGGGAACAGGAATCAGTCCTTGATTAAAATGTAGTATTGATGCAACATTGAGCAAAGTGTGGATAGCTTACACATGAATATAAAAGACAGAACTGTATCTTTAGGGTATGTATTTTAGCTCAAGATGGCCCATAAATAGGTTTTGAGACCAGGATTTGAGGGCAAATGACAGATATCCCAGAGCTGCTCCAGCCTCATGTCAAAGATGGAAGAAATCCAAGGCACACTGGTAAGTAGCCTCTTGTGATGGGCAGTTGAGGAACAATTCCATTGAGACTATCTGAATTTGCACAACTCACAATTATTTCAACTAAAAATTAGGACCTGGAGTATTTATGTAGAAGACTCTGACCACAATAGGTCTGCAGTCTTTATGTCCGTGAGCTAGTTTTTACCTGTCAAAGTATACTTTCAACAGAAACATTCTCATGCAGAAACTCAGAAACATACACTATAAAAAAAGCAATGAGCCTAGGCTTAGGAGGGTAATAATGTATCAGAGAAATTAATAATACTGACTTAGCACTGAAGAAATTTTCCACTGGAGATTTTCAATCTCAAAATGTTCTTTTCCCACCAAGGTGATGTGCCATCATGACTCTACCATTTACCAGAGCAGAGAGACTGAGCCCGTTCTCCAGTTAGCCACTGCAAAGTGAGCGAAAACAGCAGGTTTCACTAAAATGCACCTTGAAAACTGACTTTTATACATAAGAAACAAAATAGAATGATAACATTTGACTTTCCTAGGACTCTGGGCTTAATATTTTAACTGTGAGTAACAGACTTTTGTTAAAGTGAGAGTCCTCTTAAAGTAAGAGAGACTCTTTTAAGCGGGGCAAGGGTGTGAATGAGTCTTGAAGAACTTGCCTAGCACATGAAAGGAAGTGAGCTCCATTGTCTGTACTGCCAAAAACTTCTTTATCTGTAGAAGGAAGGGTTCCAGTAAGAAACAGAAGGGCATTCATATATATGACTTGAAAATACATATATGAACCAGAGACATTTCTCTTACATAGTAGACCCTGACTACATTATTTGAAATGTATTACAATTAGAGTTTCTAAACTTTGGTATATATTATTTGAGTTATCCTGCAAGGTGTTCCTCTTTTTCAAATTAGCCTTCCAGTTATTATAAGGCATTTAAAGAAATTATTTTTATTATAAAGGGGGAGTGGAGTAATAGCATGATTCTATGATATTATTTGAGCAGGTCATGAAAAAGGAGAGAGTGATATCATAAAATATACAAATGCTAATTTGGTTTTATCCATAAAGAAATTAAATATACAATAGTTTTGTTTATTTAATCATGTATTTATTTGTTATTCAGTTGTTCTAGGGACTCCTGTATTCAAGACAAGTACTCTACTACTGAGCAACAACATTATCCCAGAAATAGTTCTTGAAGTATCACATAAGAATATTTAGAGATTTCTGATATTGTCTCATGGCTTCCTGAAGTCAAAATTCCTTTCCTAATGCCAAGGTTCTCTTTTTTTCTTTTTCATTTGCCATATACAGTAGAATACATTATGCTACATAACTCTGTGATGAGGCCACTACTCTTTTCTGGCAGCCTATGGGACACGTCTTTTTATATTCTTACGCTTAAAATAACAAAGTTTTAGTTGTTGCTGTTTCAGACAATATCTTACTATTAAGTTCCAGGTGGCCTGGAACTCACTGTGTAGACCAGGGAGCATTTGAAATTACATCAGTCTTCCTGCATCTACTTCTGGAGTGCTCCGATTACAGGCATGTGCTACATTGCTCGTTATACTATTAATTCTAGTATTATACATGTCAAGGGATTGAGTCAACAGAAACAAAAGCTGCTCAGGGTTCAGAATAATTTGGGGAAGGCCTAGGGCTAAGTGCTTGAGAACCACTCTATGGTATTCTTCAGCATTTAGAAACAGCATCTACTATAAATAGGGAGGAAGAAAATGGCTTGATATGCAATCATCAGTTTGGATACTGAGCACCCATGTAAAAGGATAGGCATATGTCTGTAAGCCCAGCACTGTAGAGACACTGTCTTCAAGTTGTAAGGTTGAGACTGATTAAGGAAGACACTTGTCCTACCTATCTTTTATTATCAATTTGACACAGTCTAGAGTCTTCATGAATGAAAAGCCCTGATTAAGGAATCGCCTAGACCAGATTGGCTTGTAGGCATACCTGTGTGGGATTGTCTTGATTGTTAATTGATGCAGGAGGGCCGAGCCAACCGTGGCTAGCACTATCCCTAGATAGTCTTGAACTGTGTAAGACGGTAAAGTGTGAGCCTGTGACTAATCCAGAGAACAAGCAGCAAGTAGACTTCTTCCAGGTTTCCTGCCTCAAGTTTCTGCACTCATTTTCCTCAGTGATGGCTTGTGACCTGGAAGTGTAAACCAAATAAACCATATCCTCACCAATTTGCATTTGGACGGTGTGTTTTATCACAGCAACAGAAATCCAACTCCAATACCACCTGACATAGACCTCTGGCCTCCATGTGCATGTATAGTTGCACAGACTCAAGAACACATACACATATACATATGCACACATACTTTAAAAAAAAAGAACATTTAAATGTATTTTTTAAGGCTGCAGATGGCTCAATGATTAAAAACACTAGTTGCTCTTCCATAGAATGGGGGTTTGGTTGCTAGCAACCACATGGTAACTCACAACTGTTAATAACTACAGTTCCAGGGTATCAGATACCCTTTTCTGGCTTTTCTAGGCTCCAGGCATGCACATGCAGGCAAAATAGCCACCCACATAAAGTAAAAATAATTTTTAAAAGTACACTGAGAAAATTAAGAAAACAACAGCAGGAATAGAGACAAAAGGATAATTTTGAAAGGTGAAAGGCCTTTCATTTCATAACCTCTTTTAGATAAATGGAAAGAGTAAAAGTGAAAGGTATTCTTGTTCCAGATAAGAAATGAAAGGCCAAGGTTAGAACACAAAAGTTCTCAATTATTAGCAGATGTTATTGGTTTTTGTTTTGATTCTTAGAACTATCAGAGAGTACTCATGTAATCTTCAGATGAAACTATTGAAAAGCATGAAAATATATTCTAGATAAAAACTTTTTAATGAAATGATATGCCCTAAATCAAAGAATATAAATAAACTCAATTATTTCATTTCAATTCCCTCTCCTAACATTTAGGAGAATTAAAACCTGAAGATACTCTTTCAAAACAACATGGAGGAGTATCTTATTAAAGTAAATGCAAAGACATCAGGTGATATTCTACCTAAGATCACTTTGTCAGATCCCTTACTTTAGATTAGGTCCTCATTAAACTACCCCCAAACTCTACCTAAAATTCCTGCAATCTGTAAATGTAACTTCATGGGACAAATGCACAGAATACATAACCAGGCAATAGTTGTGATGGTAATTAATGGGAAGGGAGGAGCAATATTCTAGAACAGGACAGTTCAGGAAAAAGATAAGAAATATTTCTGAAGTGTCAGGAAACAAGCTTCAAACTCCTAGCTGTCAGAAAAACTAGACTTGAGAAGGGAATACCTATAGGCTTTCTTTGTAATATTTGCCCTTTCTGTATGTTCTGCTTTGTACCCAGAGTCATAATCTCTTTCTAGTTTATTTTAATAAAGCTAAATTCAAATTAACAAATGAGGTATTTGATGATAAAGACAGCTGTCACCCTGTGACATTTATATTTCAAACAAGGTCTCAAATGGCCAAATAGCTTGAATGCTTAAAGGAACATCCTTAAAGATGGGAAAGGTCAGACTAAATATCACATTCTGACATCTTCTGTAATATTTTCAACAATATGTAAAAGACACTTGCTACTGTATAATCAAGGAATACAATATGAAGCAAACAACTTATTCTTTCAAGTATCCTCAATGACAATAAATGTATTATCCTTATTCACCGAATATGTTGGACCCTATCTCAAATGCTGTGAACTAACAATTATTAATCAAGGTAAAATCTGCTTACAAAATAACTTTTGTGAATAGAACCTAGCAATAATTATACAGTGGTATTTAAATTGAGGGTCACCTGCATTTCCTCTGTCATCAACCATGTATGATTTTGGACTGTTATTTAATCTTCCATCTCTTTTTTTGGCTGTAAAATACAAAGAATTATAACAGTAACTGCCTCAAAAAAGGTGTTATAGAATGAGGGAATAAGTATTTCTATTTAGTACAGTGTCTCGGTTACTTTTCTCTTTTCCAGTGATAAAATAACCCTGGCAGAAGCAAGGAAGGAAGGGTTTGTGTGTACACTCACAAAGGTAAAGAAGGAAAGGTATCTTTTTGGCTCACAGTTTGTAGACACAGTCCATCATTGTAGGGAAAAGTGAAGGCAGCAGGAGCTGGAAGCAGCTGGTCACATTGTGTCCATAGTCAGGAAGCAGTGTTCAGCAAGCTTTCTCCTTTTTATGCAGGTTAGGATTCAGTTCCAGGGAATGGCACTGCTTACTTCTAGAGTGGGTCCTCCCATATGAATTAACCTAATCAAGCCTCCCATATCCATGAACCCCTCACAGCCTGTATAGAAGCTACCCTTAGCTAAATAATCCCCCATAGGTGTGCCTGGATGCTTGTCTCCCATTTGATTCCAGGTTCTATCAAGTTAACAATCAACACTAACCATCACATACACTAACTTGGATGACCTGTTCTTCCTATCCAATCAAAAAACAGATTCTAAAGTGAGGTTGATACAGGTGCTATGTATAGACGACTAACAAAGTAGACAAATTTACTTGCTTTGTAAAAAAACAAAATGCTATAAGAAAATTGTAAATAGGAAAAAAAAAATTCCAGGTGCAGATCCAGAGGAATACTGGCAAGAATATACAAAGAACTCAAAAAGTAAGCACCATGAGAACAACAACAAACAAACTCTTTTAAAAATATGCTACAGAACTAAACAGAGAGAACTCAGAGGAAGAAATAGAGATTGCTGGGAACAGTTTCTATTCAACTGCCTTAACCATCTGAAAAATTCAAATTGAAACCTACATACTGTTGGTGAGAGAGTAATCCAGCCTCTTTTGAAATCATTCTT
>JADRCC010089332.1:0-22099 GCA_019843855.1 Hylomyscus alleni
TTATGGTTCTTTAGCAACCATATCAACCTATAGTTAAGATTAAAAAAGAGGAGTATGAGTTCCATTCTCCACCTGAAGATAAAGATCTCTGATATTCTAAGATTAGAATAAGTTAAAAGAAAAAAGGGGGGGAATGAAAGGGAAAAATCAAAATTGAGGCCTGTGCTAGCTAACTTACAAGTTTAAAAGAGCCATAGTAGGTCAGGCCAAGGACATATCTGGACAAGGCCTGAACAAAAAACAAGCTGTTAGACATAACTAGCAGGCCACTCAGAATAGCACCACTCTTAGGAATTCCCCTATGCTCTGATCTGCACGTACTATAGTTGATTTTTAAATTGGCCAATCCTGTATACCCACACCAATTCCTTTGTTCCCCAAGATCCATCCCCTATATAAGCCCCTAACTCCTAGGCCTCGTGGTCAACACTTCTGTCTCCTGTGTGGGACGTGTGTTGGCCCGGAGCTCCGTAATTAAAATGCCTCATGTGTTTGCAGCAAGATGGTCTCTCGTGTTTCCTTGGGTACACGTTTTCCAGAGACTTGAGCGGGAGTCTCCCTACGGGTGTCTTTCACCCTCACTTAGTGAACAAAGAGTGTCTTAGTCAAGGTTTCTATACCTGCACAAACATCATGACCAAGAAGCAAGTTGGGGAGGAAATGGTTTATTTAGCTTTCTTCCACATTGCTGTTCATCACCAAAGGAAGTCAGGACTGGAACTCAAGCACATCAGGAAGCAGGAGCTGACACAGAAGCCATGGAGAGATGTTCCTTGCTGGTTTTCTTCCCCTAACTTGCTCAGCCTGCTCTCTTATAGAACCCAAGACTTCCAGGCCAGGGATGGCACCACCCACAAGGGGTCCTACCCCCTTGATCACTAATTGAGAAAATGCCCCACAACTGGATCTCATGGAGACACTTCCCCAACTGAAACTCCCTTCTCTGTGATAACTCCAGCCTGTGTCAAGTTGGCACACAAAACCAGCCAGTACAGAGGGCAAAGATCCTGACCATCAAAAATGCAACCAAGATTATCAGTGATGTGAACTCTGAGGACACATTTGGATAAGCAGAAACATGAAAAGAAAAAAAAATAGAACATTTCCAGATTCCTATCTAGTAGAGCATACTTCTCCAACTCATGAAGAAGATAAAATGCAAAAAGAATTTGTTTCATTTTAAAAATGTCAGGAAAATGTTCTGTTACTACACTTCCTAAGACTGATATTTGATCTTGAAGTCTATCATATCAGATATATTGTTTTTCTTTTTTATTATATATGCTTTTATTAATTCTTGAGAATATCTTTTTTTTTCAATTTTTATATGCCCCATTCTTTCCCCACCCAGTCCATCCTCCCCAGTTCCTCATCCCCTTCCTACTCCCCCTTACTGCCAAGAGGGTGGTTCCCCCCCAAACAAACTCCCTCTTCACTGGGGCCTCAAGTCTCTCAAAGAATAAACTCATCTTCTCCTATTAAGGCCTGTCCGGGCAGACCTCTGTTATATTTGTTCCAGGGCTCCTGGTTGGTGGGTCAGGCTCTGGGAGCTACCTCGGTCTGGGTTAAGTTGAGACTGCTGGTCTTCCTATGGGTCATTCTTCCGTTCAGGTTACTCAATCCTTCTCCTAATTCAACCACAGGGGTCCCTGACTTTAGTTCAATGGCTAAGTGTACGTATCTGCTTCTTTATCACTCAGGTTCTTGTTGAGCCTCTTATGAGACAGCCATGCCAGGATTCCATCTGTAAGTACATCAGTGCATCAGTAATAGTGTCAGGCCCTGGTGCTCTCCCATGACATGGACCCCAAGTTGGGCCAGTGATTAGACATCTATCCCTTCAGTCTCTTCTCCAGCTTTGTTTCTGCGATTATTCTAGACAGGAACAGTTCTGGATCAGAAATTTTGACTGTGGGTTAGTAACCCCTGTCCCTCTACTTGAGGCCCTGTCTGTCTACTTGAGGGGTGGGTCTTTACTTACCTCTCCCCAGGGTTGGGCATTTTGGCAAAAGTTACCCCTATTGAGTCCTTAGAGTGACTCAACTCCAGAGTCTCTGGTACTTTCTAGAGGGTTCCCCCAGCCCCCAAACCCCACTCCCCGATGCTGCTTGTCTCCTCCATTCATTCGCTTGGCCCTCTGGACTTCTCTCCTGTCCCTCCACACACCATATCTGATTTTTTTCCCCTTTACTCCATCCCTCTCCCTCCCTGGTCCCTCTTTCCATCTTTCTCCCATAAGTAATTACTTCTTTCCTCTTTCTATGTACGATTGAAACATCCTCACTTGAGCCTTTCTGGTTGTTACAGTTCTTATGGTCTGTAGATTGTATCCTAGGGATTTTGTATTTTAGGCTAATATCCACTAGTTAGTGAGTAAATACCATGCATGTCCTTTGGGATCTGAGTTACCTTACTCAGGATATTTTCTAGTTCCATCCATTTACCAGCAAAATTTATGATGTCCTCATTTTTAATAGCTGAATAGTATTCCATTGTATAAATGAACTACATTTTCTGTATCCATTCGTCAGGTGAGGGACATGTGTGCTATTTTCAGTTTCTGGGAATTATAAATAAAGCTGCTATAAAAATAGTGGAGTATAACTGTGCTTGGGTACTTATATTTTTAGTTGTCTTATATGCAGTTATATTTTCTTTGTCTCATACTATATTTAAATATGATTTGTAAGTAACTGACCAACATATTTATAGGTATCACAATTCTATTGACAGCTTTGATGACTCAATGAACTGACTCAAAATAAAAATAATCCTGGGTTAAGTTTATAAGTTGTGGCTCCATTCTACTATACGTTTAGCATAGTGTTTGCAAGGTGACTCTCATCTCTCTGTGCATTAAATCATTGAGCTATGTCCATAAATCTTTTATCTATTTTTTTATCTTATAACAAGAGCAAAACCAAATACAAATTCTATGGTTGATCTTTGAGCTTTATGTCTCCTGAATTCATTTTCTCATCTCACACTAGATACTAGACATTCTAAGGAGAGAGACTGTGTCCAGTACCTTCATTACACAGGATGGAGCCTTGCACATTGTAGTGCCACAGTGATAGTTTCTGAAAGAGAGCAGAGTAGCTTAATCACTAAGCCTGACAGGTTGCACTACACACATTGCTCGTGTTTTCATTCTGGTTACTTCATGAAAAGGTTTTAAAAGTACATACCTTGCAAAGTAATGTTAAACGTTTGGTGCTTTTTAAAAATTGCCATGAGCTTAGTACTCTTCTATGAAGTATACATATATACACATATATTGTCTTAAAAAGGATTTCCATTTTAAGTGTCATGTTCTGCAAAAACTGATTCTGAGTTTGTTCACTGACTAAATGCTCAAAATCTCTACAATGCTATTATAGAAAGATCTTGTATGAAATGGTTGACATTTTGTATTAATTGTGCTAGAGATCTCTACATTATATACTTGAAAAATACATTGTAAAAGTGGACAATTGTTTTTATTAGTTATTTCGTGGTATAACAAAAGATATTCATTTATAAAGCCAACAAATAAAAATCATTCTTTTTGTTTAGCCTAACTTCTCCTGTGTTGACCATTTACTCAAGTAAATAAGGCTAGATCAATAGATGCTATCACTGTTCATAGGATGGGGAGGTCCATTAGTTCAGCAGGTGTCTAGATAATGAAAAATGTCCTTACTCACTTGTCTGGAATTTGTAAGGCCATTATTTGACAGCAACACTACAATTTGTCTTTGACCTCCAGTAGGCTAGTCAAAAGACTGTGACTCTAAAAACAGCGAAAGACAACAAGCCCAAGTGATATGAAAATACTGTCAATTTCTCTACTGGTTTGTGTTTCATTAACTGAATACAACAACAGTTTACTCAATAGAATCTAGAAGGAAGCATTCAGTCATTGAAGAAGTAAACTTTCATAGGGCCATGGTAAAAAAAATAGATATTATGCATTTATTACAAATTTATTTATTGAAATCTATTATTTGTACAACCATTGTCATGAAAAAAAGGGGAAACACATACTGAATCTAAACACCTTCACATACCTCAAATAGTTTTGTGATTACTGTGTTCAAAATTGTATGCTCTAAGTCTGAGAGGTATGGCTCTTTTCTGTCCAGAATATAATCAGTACAGAAGGCAATGTAAAAGGAAAATAACAAAAGCAGCCACTAACATGCAGAGATGTGAAAAGGGGAGTCCATGAAATACAGGCATGTTGACCATCTAAACAGTCCTGTAGTTGTTCCAAGCCTCTGGATCAGGGTTTTTTTTTTGTTTTTGTTTTTTTGTTTTTGGTTTTTTTTTTTGTTTGTTTTTTTATTAGAACCTCATCTTCTTTTGGACTTCTTTTATCTAAGTGGCATATTCTTTTACTAATGAGTCCTTCTTTAATATTCAAAGTTTTTCTGAAATTAAATCAAGTTCTCTTTAAGAGACAGAAGTACTGCTCAAACTTGATCTTTCTCTCTAGGCCCTGAGAAAATATTCTCTCTCTTTTTTTTTCTGGAGCAATTATTTATTTGTTGTTTTGTTTTGTTTTGTTTTTCCAAGACAGGGTTTCTCCATGTAGCCCTGGCTGTCCTGGAACTCACTCTGTAGACCAGGTTGGCCTCGAACTAAGAAATCCACCTTCCTCTGCCTCCCAAGTACTGGGATTAAAGGCATGAGCCACCACTGCCCTGCCAGGCTTCATTATTTATTTGTTAACAAGTGATTTTTATCTTAAATTTTAAAAATGAAGGTTCATGTTAAATCATTTATTGTCAATAGCTGTGTATTATGAAGCTTTATTTAAAAATTTTAAACCTATGGAATACATCTTATTAATTTTTATTTTTTTCATACAATATATTTTGTTCATGTTTTGTTTCTCTAAGCCAATTGCTTCCAAATCATCTCCACCTCCCTACTCTCCAACTTCATGTAATTTCTCTCTTTCAAACAAAAACAAACAGAGCATCAAACAAACAACAAATCCCCAAAGGACAAAAAAATAAAATTAAATCATAGCAAACAAAGAGACAATTTGCACAAACAACATGGTGTCCATTTCGTGTTGGTCAACTACTTAGAGGCATGTGTCTGAAGAAATGTGTTTGAAACAGGGCCAATTTTTTGGACAAACCCATTATTTTCTCTCTCGTTAGCAATTGCAATGTCAACTTCAACTTCTCCCTGAAATTTTTTCTGGTTTGAACTTGTGCAAGTCTTGTGAATGCTATCAAACTCTTGAGTTTATATATATCAGCTCTGCTGTGTAGGCAAGACACTGTTTCTGTAGCATTATCCAGCACCTCAGGCTTGTAAAAGCCTTCTTGTTCCTCTTCTATTTTTCTATACAGTATCCTGAATACTAAGGAGAATCATTTGTTTGTTTGTTTGAATAAGGGTTGAGTTCTCCAAGATCTCTCATTGTCTACACATTGACCAGCTGGGAGTCTCTCAGTTAGTTAAGGAAACTGCTCTCATTATGGGTTTTTTTTATTGCTATCTTAATTTAAAAGTATTAGTGGTATGTTTTTCTTTAGGAACCATAGACTGTCTAGAATCAAATTATTGTCCAGTACAGTTATATGTTCCATCTTATATAGTTGGCCCTAAATGCAATCTTAAAAGAAGCAAAGCAGCATTGGTTATTCCCACATGTGTGCATTATTGTACCGGTGCACATTTTATGATGGTTGCATTTGTAATTTGGTGAAAGTGATGATTGTTTTTCTCCTGCAGTAGCATGTATAACACCTTTTAGCACTATAAATGCCATTCAGTAGAGATGAGGATTCTAATTGGGTACTCTCGATATTTTCATGTCAGATGACATACATGGTACCTTCATTAATTTGAGATTATAGCTGGTTATGATGGGTAATAAATAGTAGTCACAGAGTCACACTCCATAGCTTCAGTAATAGTATCAGGTCTTGGTACCTCCCCTTGAGCTGGATCCCACTTTGGGCCTGTTACTGGACCTTCTTTTCCTCAGGCTCCTCTCCATTTCCATACCTGTAATTTTTTCAGACAAGAGCAATTATAGGTCAGAGATTTGACTGTGGATTGGCAATCCCATCCTTCACTTGATGTCCTCTCTTCCTGCTGGAGGGGGGCTCTATAAGTTCCTTTTCCCTACTGTCAGGCATTTCATCTAAGATCTCTCCCTTTGAGACCTAAGAGTCTCTTACCTCCCAGGTCCTTGGTGCATTCTGGAGGGTCTCCCCAACCTCCTATTTTCCAAGGTTGTCTGTTTCTCCTTTTCCCTCACCAATACCAGGTCAAGTTTCCCTCCCCCACACCCCTCCCTGTCCACTTTCCTTCCCATGTTCCTCCCTCTTTCCCCAATTGTGATTGCTTTCTTCTCTCTCCCAAGTGGGACGGAGGCGTCCTCACTTGGGCACTTCAGCTTTATGACCTTTTTGAGTTCTATGGACTGAGTCTTGGGTATTCTTTACTCTAATTTATTTATTTATTTGTTGGCTAACATCCACTTATTAGTGAGTACATACCATGCATGTCCTTTTGAGTCTGTGTTACCTCAATTAGGATATTTTCTAGCTCTATCCATTTGAGTGTAAAACTCAGGATGTTCTCATTCTTAATAGCTGTATTAATAATATTCCATTGTATAAATGAGCCACATTTTCTATACCTATTCTTCTGTTGTGGGACATCTAGGTTTGTTTCCGGCTTCTGGCTATCACAAATAAGGCCACTGTGAACAAAGTGCAACACGTGTCCCTGTGGCATGATGGGTCATCTCTTGGGTATATTCTCAAGAGCAGTATAGCTGGGTCTTCAGGTAGATCTATTTCAAATTTTTCTGAGGAACCTCCAGATTGATTTTCAGAGTGGTTGTTCCAGTTTGCAATCCCACCAGCAATGGAGGAGTGTTCTTCTTTCTCCACATCCTTTCCAACATGAGTTGTCACCTGAGGTTTTGATCTTACCCATTAGGATTTGTGTAAGGTGGAATCTCAGGATCCTTTCAATTTGCATTTCTCTAGTCACTAAGAACTTTGGACCTTTCTTTAGGTGCTTCTCAGCCATTTGCAATTCTTCAGTTGTGAATTCTCAGTTTAGTACTATACCCCATTTTTTGATTTGGTTTTGTGGTGATTAACTTCTTGATTCACCAAGATGTAGCTTACTCTTGAGAATGGAAGTTTATTGCTAACTTATGATTTATAGTCAGGAATATTTTCTAGCAATTATATGCTAATTCCATGTAAGTTCTATTTATTTATAAATATAATCTAGTGTATCAATTTTCCATGCGAATTTTCAAAATCCTCCTTTAAGCTGTCCCTTAATTTTCTTCCTTATATAAGCCTCCTATTCTAATATTCCACTTATCCTTTCCTATTACAATATTCTGTTTTTCTATCAGAAGATACTTACTTTAAGGGATTAGTTCCTTAAACTTGGACTAGACTTTGTTGGTATTCTAAACAAAACACACATATCTAAAGTTTAAAAACTAACAAGGCAAGTTAATAATCAATCCTAGTAAATGTGGTTGAGAATATCAAGTTTAGAAACAGAACCAAAAATTGACATGAACTGGACAGTGAGGTCTGATAACATGTTAAGGAAGAGGCTCTTCTTGTTTTTATTTCATGAAATATTGATGCATCCATTGCATAGGTATATCATTTGGATGTTAGAAGGCAAATACTCATTTATAAAATATATGGACAAGCCTAATGTATGTTTCCTTTTCCCCTAGTTTTAGGAAATATAGATTATATAAGAAAGAATAGTATTAACAGTGGAGTTTAAGGAAAATATTACTATGAATCCAAACAGCCTTCTTGAGAAACTGGTAATATCAAAATAATATCCACAGGCATTCAAGAGTCCCTGTGGATTCACTTTATAAGTATGGCCACTAATATATGTCCCGATGTCCTCCCATTCTTCTCTTTAATTATCATCTGTTTTAAATGGGAAATCCCCTGCAATGTGAGAAATCAGTAATTTCAATGTTATCCTTTATGCATCTAGAGAAAATTATCAAAAGCAGGAATCATTGAAACAAGCATGTACTAGTTGCACTTGAACCTATATTTACCTGCATTATGATTTTTTCTGACATATGACATGAGAAATATATACTGGTCTGACTTTTTTTGAGATGGGTTCTTAAAAAATGAGGCAAACTGGATGATTTGGGCCTCAACCATAGAGCGTCCTGCTCCTTTCTGCCTTGTGTTGCTAGGATGCAGTTCAACTGCTTTGTACAGCTAGAAGAACCACTCCCGACGTTCTATAATTTACAGCCTCTCAGAATTTAGTTATTTTTCATTTTCTCTCTTTTGTGGGCAATTAAAGACTACTGAAGATTGAAAGTATTTTTTCACACATTTGTCTTCAGAGTTTGTTTAGTATACTTCCTAGTACACAGTGGCATAGTATTGAGTCTTTCACTGAAAAAGAGTTAGACCAAATAATGGATGACTGAGTAGGTATATAGCTTCAGTATCACAAGGTAATGAAAAAATATAGTTCAGAATTTCTGTAACCAAAAGATTATAATTATTTTGTTATTACTGTTTTCAGAATATTTCACCCAATATACTTAAACAGAAAAAATAATATATTCATAAGGAAACCAATTAGCATATGCTAGAACAAAATATTATTTTAAAATCAGTGTATCATTTGTTGAAGTTAAAGGATTTAAGTTATGGTTTAGAGAGACGTTCCAAATTCATCAGAAAAGAAATATATTATTTAAAACTAAGTTCATCTGGGAATAACAAAAATAATGATGAATCCTCCAGTGTAAATCAGCTCAGTTTAAGACTAGTCACCTGCAGGGCGGTGGTGGCACACGCCTTTAATCCCAGCACTTGGGAGGCAGAGGCAGGTGGATTTCTGAGTTCCAGGCCAGCCTGGTCCACAGAGTGAGTTCCAGGGCAGCCAGAGCTACACAAAAGAAACCCTGTCTGAGAAAAACAAAAACAAAAACAGAAAAGAAACAAACAAACAAATAAAGACTAGCCACCTGTTCTTATGAATTCATCATGGTATCCTATTTCAGATTCCGATATACAACAGAAGACTGAGGTTGATACTCTTCCTGTTAAAAACCGTGTAGTAAAAGATATTAGGAAAATTTCATTTTTGCTGTTCACTGGAATTTAGACAGCTCTGTTGAAATATGTGGTAAAAATACAAAACAATCTTAAGCCTTGTACACACACAAATCTAAGATTGTTTCTAAGTTTAAGGAAAGAATGTAACCTTGGAAGAAGAAGCAGTTCATAGATGAGTTGAACAAAAAGTATAAACAATTTGCATATTGCATTGTATGCTGAAAGTAGGAGTTCTAGGCTCTCAGGCTGTACTGCAGACATCATACACTGTACTGCAGACATCATACACTGTATTGCAAGTATTAATCTTTGGAGTCAAATTGGCCGCAGAGCTGTATACAGGTATTTGTATAAATGTTGTTATAGATGTTTCTGTCATGAGTTTTAATTGAATTTATTCTTAATAAATAATGTTATTTATTTATTAAGTCTGTGAATATTTCGGACTTACAACATGATGCAATGTAACATATATAGATAGTAAACGGTCTATGAGACTGAAACAAATTACCACAATAATCATCTTTCATATTTACAAACTAAAATCTACCAAATACCAATACATCTTTGGAGATATTCGTAGAACAGTGAAAATTTCAGATCAACAACACTGACAGACTACAATTAGCATGCATGTACCTCATATGATTAGTTAAAGGTTAATAGCAAAATAAACAAAAAAATTTAAAAAAAAAAGTTCTATTCTTTTATTTTTTTGCATTTTATTGGATATTTTCTTTATTTACATTTCAATTCTTATCCACTTTTCCTGTTTTCCCCCTCCCAAAAATTCCCTGTCCCATCCTCCCTCCTCCTACTTCTATGAGGGTGTTCCTCCACTCACCCACCAACTCCCACCTACCCACCCTTGATTCTCCTACACTGGGGCATCTATTGAGTCTTTGTAGAACCAAGGACCTCTCCTCCCATAAATGCCTGACAAAATCATTCTCTGCTATATATGCAGCTAGAGACATGTGTACCCCTTTGTTGATGGCTTAGGGGTACACATGGGAGCTTTGGGGGGTCTGATTGGTTGATATTATTGTTCTTCCTATGAGGTTGAAAATCCCTTCAAATCCTTCAGTCCAGGGCTTGGGAGATGGCTCAGCAGGTAAGAGCACTGACTGCACTGCTCTTCCAAAGGTCCTGAGTTCAAATCCCAGCCACCACATTGTGGCTCACAACCACCCGTAATGAGATCTATTACCCTCTTCTGGTGCGTCTGAAGACAGTTACAGTGTACTTATGTATAATAATATATAAATCTTTGGGCCAGAGTGATCAGGGACTGAGTGAACAGAGTTGACGGGAGCGAGCAGAGGTCCTAAAAATTCAATTCCCAACAACCACATGAAGGCTCACAACCATCTGTACAGCTACAGTGACTCATATACATAAAATAAATCTTCAAAAAAAAAATCCTTCAGTCTTTTCTCTAACTCCTCTCTATTGGGGACCCTGCGGTCAGTCCAAAGGTTGGTTGTGAGCATTAGTCTTTGTATTTGTAAGGCTCTGGCAGGGTCGCTCAGGAGACAGACATTTCAGGTTCCTGTCAACATGCACTTCTTGGTATCCACAATAGTGATAGTGTCTGGATTTGGTAACTATATATGGGATGAATATCCAGGTGGGACAGTCTCTGGATGGTCTTTCCTTTAGTCTCTGCTCTATATTTTATCTCCATATTTGCTCCTGTAAGTATTTTGTTTTCCTTCTAAGAAGGACTGAAGCACCCACACTTTGGTCTTCCTTCTTCTTGAGTCTTATGTGGTCTGTGAATTGTATCTTGGGTATTCCCAGCTTTTGGGCTAATATCCACTTATGAGTGAGTACATACGATGTGTGTTCTTTTGTGATTGTGTTACCTCACTCAGGATGATATTTTCTACTTCCATACATTTGTCAAAGAATTTCATGAAGACATTGTTTTAAATAGCTGAGTAGTACTCCATTGTGTAAAATGTACCACATTTTCTGTATCCATTCCTCTGTTGAAGGACATATGGATTCTTTCCAGCTTTAGGCTATTATAAATAAGGCTGTTATGAACATAGTGGAGCATATGTCCTTATTACATGTTGGAGCATCTTCTGGGTATATGCCCAGGAGTGGTATAGCTGGGTCCTCTGGTAGTACTATGTTCAGTTTTCCGAAGAAACACCAAACTGATTTTCAGAGTGGTTATACCAGCTTGCAATCCCACCAGCAGTGTAGGAGTGTTCCTCTTTCTCTACAGCCTCGCCAGCATCTACTGTTACTTGAGTTTTTTATCTTAGCATTCTGAGTGGTATGAGGTGAAATCTCAGGGTTGTTTTGATTTGCATTTTCCTGACAACTCAAAAGAATCAGTAGCCTTCCTATACTCAAAGGAGAAACAGGCTGAGAAAGAAATTAGGGAAACAACATCCTTCACAAACAATAAAAAATATCTTGGTATGACGCTAACCAAACAAGTGAAAGATCTGTATGACAAAAACTTCAAATCTCTAAAGAAATAATTCGAAGAAGACCTCAGAGAATGGAAAGATCTCCCACGCTTGTTGATTGGGAAGATTAATATACTAAAGGTGGCTATCTTGCTAAAAGCAATATACAGATTCAATGAAATCCCCACCAAAATTCCATCTCAATTCTTTCTAGAGTTAGAAAGAGCAATTTTCAAATTTATTTGGAATAAAACAAAAAACCCAGGATATTGAAAACTATTCTCAACAATAAAAGAACTTCTGGTGGAATCAGCATCTCTGACCTCAAGCTGTATACTACAGAGCAATAGTGATAAAAACTGCATGGTATTAATACAGTGACAAGCGGGTAGATCTATGAAATAGAATTGAAGACAAAGAAATGAACCCACACACCTATGGTCACTTGATCTTTGACAAAGGTGCTAAAACCATCCAGTGGAAAAAAGACAGCATTTTCAACAAATGGTGCATGTTCAGCTGGTGGTTAGCAAGCAGAAGAATGCAAATCAGTCCATTCCTATCTCCTTGTACAAAGCTCAAGTCCAAGTGGATCAAGGACCTCCACACAAAACTAGATACACTGAAACTTATTTGAGATTTTTATTGAATTAATAATTCTGTGGCAATTTGCTGCCACTTTGTTTTAAATACTGGTTAAAGGCATTTTTTTTTGTAAGCTACTGATAGATATTTGTGTGCAACATCATGAAGACACCTAATAAATATTAATTTCAGTCTTTTAAATTGTTGCTTAGATTACTATTCATTTTCCAAAATTTTTAAAAAGACCATTTATCTTCTCCCAGTCTCTTGTAGAATATACCACTAAATAGAAAAATAGGTCCATCTTTTGTCTATCTACTCTCAAGGTATTTTCATAGCTCAGTGCTAACTGGTAATATACAACTAGTTTTCTACAAAATATACATAATCTATTTTATAGAGTGAATAAAAGGAAATAAAACAGAGTAACTAAACAAAACATCTATCCCACAAATGTTTCTGAGGCATAGAGAAGGGAAGAAACTCACTCACAATTAACAACTTATTCTCGGACACTGTAGAAAATTCACATGATTACAGGAAATGCAATGATGTGTGGACCATCTCCATGTATCTATGTCATACATAATTTAAATCCTATAAAACCATGTCACATCTGTAGTCTACAACCACTAAACAAAAATAACACTGAGTAAGATCAAGAAAGATTCCTACTCCTCTGAGCTACTTATTGCCAAAATGTTCTTGTCCAGCATCATTGTAAGGACTTGGAAATGATGTACTAGAATTATATGTCTGTTCCTGGTACTATGGAGCTTCAGGGATACCATTCTCGAGAAGGTTTTGGAATAGGATCTTCACTTACAATTTAAGTTTTATCACTGAGATAGATGATGTTATGCCTATTAACCTGGTTTATCCCAACAAATGAGGTTTCACACTATGGCTTCTTGAAGATGGAGATACTGCTGTTTAAAGAAAAAAAAAATATTGTCTATCTAGGTGGATGCTTAGCTGGATGTGCTTAGTTTCATGGCTTTAAGAATCTGCAGAGCCCAGTATGCTGACAAAGATTCAAGGGTACAAAGACCACTGTGCATGTGAGAATGATGTAAGCAAAACCAGAAACTGGTCTTTCTGCAATAGGTTCATGGTGATTGCCAGGACAGCACTGGAACCACATTTTAATGTTGACCAGGAAATAGCTGTGCTGTTCAAAGTTTCATGACAGGAATTACGGAGAGTTCTTGGGCCAACAAATATGAGGATAAAAGATGATATTTGTGTGATAATCACAGTCATATTGCACAACCTTGGAAGAAAAATGAGCAGATTATGTATCTGAACTCTGGAAATAGTGAATATTGATACTTAAGGCTCTCCTAACTGTTAATAAGTATCCTTATGACATTGAGGCTGTCATATACATTCTGCCTCTTAACTCAGTCTTGCATACTGTGACTTTATTGGTTATCTGTCTGTCTATTTCTTTACTCATTTTCCAGTATAAGGATTTTCTACGTGACCCTGGGTTTCCTGGAAATTGCTGTACGGACCAAGCCAGCTTTATCATCAAAGATCTGCCTGCCTCTGCCTCCCAAGTGCTGGGATTAAAGGTGTGAACCAGCACTACATGACAACTAAGACTTTAATGCTTACTTCTAAATGACTCTCACTGTAGTGGCCTGGGCACTGGACACCAATGCCCACCAAGAAGTAGAGAAGTAGGAAGATATGGGTATGGGAAGGTGGAAGCAAAGGGCTACCGAGTCCAGCATAGTCCTTAATAAAAGTATGGCCATTAGATTTCAATGTGGCAGGCCTACTATTGAGTGAAAGTCTTGAGATTTGTTCTTTTTCTACCCCATTAGAAGTGTCTTTATTGCTGTGATAAGTATATTGAACATAATATACTGGATAGCTCAGGAATCTTGCTTTTGCATTTTCTGGAGTGTTTTTTCCTCATTTGATTATTTTTAAAGGAAGAAAGTAGGCTACTCACAGGATGTTATAATACAACCTGATCTCTTTTTATCTTGTTATGTTCTAGCCATTTAAAATGATCCATTTGATGGCAGATGATATCAAGATGATCTTCCTTCATCTCCATCTATAGTATTGTAGTTTTGTCTTCACTATTAGTGTATACTATTAAAACATTGAAATATTCATTTACATATAAACACATAGAGAAAACTTTCACTTAGAATTGCTGTTTATGTTGACTAGTTTTTTCATAATATTATGTTTAATTACCTGTTGTTGAATTAGGGAAATACTGAAAGAAGCTGAGGAGGATGGCAACCCTGTAGGAGGACCAGCAGTCTCAATTAATCTGGACCCCCAAGATCTCTCAAACAAAGGATGACCAAACAGGCAGCATACACCAGCTGATATGAGGCTACTCACATACATACAGAAGAGGACTGCCAGGTCTGTGTTCATTCAGAGATGATGCACCTAACCCTCAAGAGACTGCAAGCCCCAGGGAGTTTAGAGATCAGGTGGCATGTGGGATGGGTACAGACAGTTGGAAAGGAGGTATGGGATGTGGAAGAGTTGGAGGATGGAAGGGGGCTGGGGGGATAAAACATGGAGTGTTAAATAAATAAATAAATAAATTTAAAAAATAAAATTATAGAACATATAAGACAGGGAAAATTTATTAAGGCTGCAGGATTTCACATTTTTTTCTAATTTGAATTGCTATTTTAGCTTATTACAAAAGTACATAATAGAATTTGATTACTATTCTCTTCAGGATGTAATATGCAATATTCAGAAGTGTTTAAATTTTTCCTTAACCTCTAAGTTTGAAGCAATCATACTGGAAGGCAAGGAGCAACTGCTGGCTGAATCAAATATGTATTTGAAATAAGGATATTTCACATTGCAGTCAGGGGAAGAGCTATTTATGTTAATGCTTCAATTTTTATCAAAATTGGTCCCTTTCTAAAATGATTTTAGTCAACTCACCCTACATATTAACATCAAATATATGAAGGGCATGTGTCTCTTAGGAAACCAATAATAATTCTGTCCCCAGATAATAATTCATCTCAACAGCGAGATTTGATGGGCTGGATTATCTAAAATGTTGGGTGCAGGTGGGAAGCTCTCATTTTAATTATTTGGAAATGAGTCCATCTAAAAGTTTGAAGTAGAATTTTTATAACTTACTGCGGTCACCTTCATCTCTTACATATTAATTGAAATTATTTTTTCTTACTTGTCTTTAAGCACACATACTAAAAATGTCTAAAGTACCTTCTTAAGCCCTGCAAAATTCTAAACTGTAACGGCATCCCACAGTGACTCAGGGATGCACCAGTGAAACAATCCAGTTTATAAAAAACATTACATCATAGATTCCACAAAGATTTATATGAACCCCAAATCAGCATATTTCTCTCAATGTTTTCTTTAATAGTCATAGGTAATTGAGATGTCTTGCTCTTTGTGAAGTTAAAAATGCTATTTCCTACAGAATGGTCTGGAATGGATTCCGAGGGACATTATATTAGCCATTTACTTTGAAGATTGCCTGCATAGGTCAATGGAACCATTAAAACCCAGGAGATTGAAATTTGGAGCTATCAAACACCATTTATTTTGCTTTCAGTTACCCAAGTTCTGATCTATTCTTGGTAGACAATTTTCATCATTTTCTACATTACATGCCTCCAACTTCCCTGTGCCTCACAATCTCAGGCTTAATTAGAAAGGGTCTGTGCCTATTCTAAAATTATAACCTAAGTTTTAAAATGACATGATACATATGCAGATGGTTATGGTTGTTGTTCCTGTGTATATTGTATGCACGGTTGGTGCATATGTAAAGGAAAGAACCTGATCTCCACTGTTTCTAGAACCTATTCCAACTTTTATTATTATTAATTTTTATTATTATTATTGATAAAGTATTTCAATAGATCTATAACTCACCAATTAGTTAGCGTAGTTGACCAATAACAAGCCTCAGGCATCCTTTGCCTCCCCTTCCCAGCTAGGATTTCAGATGCTGTCTTAGTTAAGGTTACTTTTGCGAAGATGGAACATGAAGACTTAAAGCAAGTTGAGTAGCTAATGGTTTATTCTGCTGACACTTCTTTATTTTTTTAAAGAAAAACTCTATGTTATCATGATTTTTCCTATGAAGCATGGGCAAAGAAGTAATGCTATGGTGTACCACAAATGATTAAAAATAGTACTAGGACATTTCAAATAATATGTACCTATGTAACTTTAATAAATATTAGTATTATTTTCTCTGGGAACTTAGCTTGCAGATGGAGAGCAGCAGCCTAAATTCAAATGCTGCTAGTGCAGACCTCTTCAAAATTCAACTCTCCCACATAGATACCTCTTCTACTAATGGGATATTAGGTTTGAATGGTTTACACTTCTAAATCACAGTCCATCATTGAGGGAAGACAGGTCAGAGACTCACAAGGCAGTATTCTGGTGACAGGAGCTGACTAAGTCTTGGATGATTGTTGCTTACTGCCTTGCTCCCTCTGGCTGCCTCAGCCTGCTTTCTTATTGAACCCAAATCAAACAACCAAGGTATGTCTCCACCCAAAATGGAAGTTCCCATCCATGTAAATGATGATTTAAGAAAATGCCCTACAGGCTTTCCTTCAACCCTATTGTAAAGGGGTATTTTCTCTGTTGTGGATCCCTCCTTTCCAATGACCAGCTTGTGTCAAGTTTACAGAGATAGGGTCAGCACAAATGACATACCTACTTTGTTTGTTTTTATTTTGTTTGTTTTTTATCTGGGCCAACTCTACCAACACTAAAACAATTATTTATTATAGAAAAATTTTTATTCCAATATTTTCTGTATTCAAATGTAAATTAGGTTCAAAATCTGGAACTTTAACATTTTTTACTATTATTTACCATATGAAAAAATATGTACATAAATGTTTATTTGAAGTCCTTCACATTACAAAAGATTACAATTTACTCTACAGTTGGATATTCTTTAAAATGTTATCTTTATCAGGTTGGAGTGCCCTTCCTTCAGTCTCTGCTCCATAGTTAGTCTCTGCATCTCCTTGCGTGGGTATTTTGTTCCCCCTTTTAAGAAGGAATGAAATGTCCACATTTTGGTCTTCCTTCTTCTTGAGTTTCTTGTGGTTTGTGGATTGTACTTTGTGTATTCCAATCTTCTGGGCTAATAACCACTTATCAGAGAGTGCATACCATGTGTGTTCTTTTGTGATTGGGGAGATGGTGGGGTGGCAGGCAAGGGGAGGGGGGAAGCAACAGGGGTTTGTTCTTGTTTTTGATTGTTCATTTGTTTGTTTTTTGGAGGTGAAACTGGGAAAGGAGAAATCATATGACATGTAAGTAAAGAAAATATCTAAAAAAATGTTCAAATATTGATAATATACTAAATGTCCATTAATATGATATATTTGTTTGAATAACATATAGATAAAAATAATGATGGTAAGAAAACTTTTGTGCTATAAAATAGCAACTTCTTCATGATAAGTTTAGAAAGCAGAATGTGTTATATCTAGGAATACATGTATATATATATACATATATATAATATATATCTATATGTAAGAACAGTTAATAAAAAAGAGGCCATGAGTGAGAAAAAGATCAAAGAGGGGTACATGGTAGGATTTAAGAGGAGGAAAGGGGAAGGGTAAATGGTATAATTATAGCATAATCTCAAAAAAATTAAAAAATAAGTATCTAAAAAAATGTTATTTTTATGTTCAGAGAAGGTTATTTCTTGTTATTCAGATATTCCTCAATGACTTTGTAAGATGTACTCTGTGTACTACATTAATTTTAATTTCATTTCTTTCATCCATTGGATGAATGTATGGGGACTCTTGAATGTATCTTTGTGGGAATTTATAAAAGTGATCAACATTTGATATCAATAGAAATTTTTGTTTGTTTGTTTCTAGATCCCTTTATTTTTATTGGATATATTCTTTATTTGCATTTCAAGTGTTTTCTCATTTTCAGGTCGCCCCTCTGGAACCTCCTTATCCCATCCCTCTCCCCCTGCTTCTATGAAGGTGCTCTTCCACCCACTCACCCATTTAGTACTGCCTGATGACCACAGCATTTCCCTACACTGGGACATTGAACACCCTTAGGCCCAAGAGCCACTCTTCCTACTGATGTCCAACAAGGCCATCCTCTTCTGCATATGCAGCCTGAGCCATGGGTCCCTCCATGTGCACTCTTTGGTTGATGGTCCAGTCCTCCAGAACTCTGGGGCATCTGGTCAGTTGATACTGTGGCTTCCCCCATCAGTCTTCAAGCTCTCACAGCTCCTTCAGAACCTTCTCCAAATCCTCCATCTGGCACCCAGTGCTCAGTCCAATGATTGGCTGCAAGTATCTACCTCTGTATTTATAAGGATCTGGCAGAGCCTCTCAGGAGACAGCCATATCAGGCTCCTGTAAGCAAGCACTTATTGGCATCCACAAGAGTGCCTGGGTTTGGTGAGTGTATATGGGATGGATCTCCAGGTGGGGCAGTCTCTAGATGGCCTTCTCTTCAGTCTCTGCTCCAGACGTGGTGTCCATATTTCCTCCTATGAGTAGTTTGATCCCACTTCTAAGAAGGACTAAAGCATCCACACTTTAGTTCTTCCTTCTTGGGCTTCATATGGTCTATGAATTGAATCTTGGGTATTCCGAACTTTTAGGCTAATATTCACTTATAAGAGAGGGCATGGCATGTGTGTTCTTTTGTGACTGAGTCAACTCACTCAAGTTGATATTTTCAAGTTTCATCCATGTGCCTGCAAATTTCACGAAGTCATTGTTTTTAATAGCTGAGTAGTACTCCATTGTGTAAATGTACTAAATTTTCTGTATCTATTCCTCTGTTGAGAGACATCTGGGTTATTTCGGGCTTCTGGTTATTATAAATATGTCTGCTATGAACATGGTGGAGCATGTGTCCTTACTACATGTTGGAGAATCTTCTGGGTATATGCACAGGAGTGGTATAGCTGGGCCTTCTGGTAGTATTATGTCCAGTTTTCTAAGGAATTGCCAGACTGATTTCCAGAGTGGTTGTACCAGCTTGTAAGCCCATGAACAATGGAGGAGTGTTCCTCTTTCTCTACATCCTGGTCAGTATCTACTGTCACCTGAGTTTCTCAGCAGTGTGAGTGGTCACAAAATTCTTGACACCTCCTTCAAGTCTCCCCCCTCCTCCTCCTCTTCCTCCTCCTCCTTCTCCTCCTCATTTTCTCATCTTCCTTCTTCTTTGCCATTTCCCTTGTTTACGTATGTTCCTCTAGCCTTGGATATCAACATTATTAACTCAGGACTTTAGACATTTGCATTTTTACCACATGTCTTCTCTTCCTTCAAATTAGTGTTTCAGTTTTGAATGAACATCACATTGAAGACTAATGTGTCTTCAGCTTTCAAATGGGGTAACACGGACTAGGAAAATAATAATAAATATGCTAACAGATATAAAAATGTTTTATTCATTCTGGTATTCTGAAGAATCTTAGCTAAAATATAAAAGTAGAAGTTCTTACTTGCTTTTGTGTTGCTGTGACAAGAGCCATCCCATAACAGAAGGGTTCACTAAGACTCTATTATATTATTTTACTATTCCATGAAGAGTGTTATCATACAGAATTATATATCTACTTATAGATATACATATTTGAATGAGGATACTTTCCATTTGTGATGATATTACCTGAACCTAGAAACCTCTAGACATTAAATTTTGTAATCTGTTTCTTGTTTTCCTAGGTTTATATACTTATATATGCAAATAATTATGCCTCATTTATGAAGATCCACACATTCACTTTACCAAAACTTATTTTCTACAAATTAAGATATCTCTATGTTTTACTTAAACATATTTATTAATTAAAATAAACCTCAGGTATCAATGTTTTAATATAATTTTCCTATTCACTTAGAGCCCATCTCCTATTGAACTAGGATATATGCATAGGAAGGTGATTTATAAATTGTTTTTATTAATATTGTTAGTTTGTTAATATGAATGGGATGGTGCCTACAGCACCATGTAGGTGAGAGAGCAATTATACGTAATTATTTTGTTTCACTTTTATGTGGGTTCAACTGTCTTCATCATACTTGAATTATGTAGCAAGTGTTTTTATTCACTGTGATATATCATCAGCCCTATGGAAATTATTTCACTTAATTATTTCACTTAATTCAATGAACTTGAGAAAAATGTTATCAACTATTAACAGCAGGCTGAATGGTATATATACATATATATACATGTAGAATTTGTCATTTAGTATTATATTTTTCATTGTTATTAATGTATCTGCATATTATATGAATTCATTTTCTTAACTTTTGATTACAATTTCTTATACATTACATATGTACATTACATATGTGTATATATACACACACACAAACACACATATATATATATATAAAGATGTGTTTTATATATATATATATATATCACATCTTTAATGTTAAATACTATTGAAAACATGAAATATTTGACTTCCACGGTATAAATAAGAACTTGTGACATATGCAGTTTAAGTGATATGACCTACATCAGTGACTCAGTGACAGAAGTGGGGCTTGAAACTAAGCAGCTTAGCTCCAGAGGCTGAATTGATCACCATTATGGTCATTTGCATTTAGGTTATCTGGTGCTTCACTTAAGATATTTTGAAATTGAATGTAAAGAGATTCCAACATTTGTCATCAAAGGCTTTTTAAAGAATGCCTTAGTGATTTTCTGGCAATTTACTTCAGAGGACTATTTTCAATGTCCAGATTATTAGGAAATAATTGAAAAAGGATGAAGCTCAATATGCTAAGATATTATTGGAGTATTTCTAGAAATTTTACTTCAAACAGTTTACAGGAACTTTGTTATGGTTTATATGTTAATATCTCCAAAGGAAATAGAGTAAAAAGTTGTCTGTCAGTCTGTTGGGCTAAATTTAGATTGAGAAACATTTAAGAAATAATGTTAAAGCTCTTATCTTCATGTTCTGGGAGGAAACCAAGGTCAACATAGTCTATATTGCTTGGATAGTCTCTTGGACAAACCCTGGCCAACAATTGAAAGTAAACATCTATGTCTAGAACTGAGGTTTGTTAAATAATATGTAGTTTTTGATGATGGTGCAGAGATACTAACAACCCTGTGGTGTATATCTACATAATGAGAGGATATGGAGTGATTGCTTTTATGGTTGTAGAATTTGGCATTTAGTTTTATATTTTTTATTGTTATTAATGTATCTGCATATTATATGATTTCATTTTCTTAACTTTTGATTACAATTTCTTTATATATATCTATCACAATTTCACTATCTATTAATTAATCAAATAAAAACCATGTAGACTATGTCAATTTCCTAGCTCCTTTTGAACAGAGAATAAAGAATGTGAATAGCTAAGAATCTCTGTAGTCGATTATAGAGTCTGTTGATAATATGTCAATGAGCAGTGCTATTGGGTTGCATGGTATATCTACTTTCCCCTTTGTGAGAATTCCTGGATTTCTTAGTGATATAAGAATTTTAAGTGAAGTTACCACACACAAGGGTATAGGACTTGCAGTGATCCAGGCAGAACTTATCCAAAAGCCCCCTTCCTTGGGTCCAGCTTCTATGGTATGCATTGCTTTATATTGACCTGAGCAAAGTACTGAAAATTAATAACAGCAGAAGGAGGGATACATTGTTTAAGATGTTTTGCAATACTATGTAGAATTATCTAGTATTGTGAAACAACAAAAAATCCCTTCTTTTCATAATCAACAGTCCTGTAAGCTGTAAATACTATTAACCACAACTATGACTTTTCTGTCAAGATGTCTTTAATGTCTAATATTGTCACTTTTTTAAGTTTTATTGAATTATGATGAGAAAATTTACATGATTTCAATTTATCTGAATTTGTTAATGTTTAAAAACATATTTTAAGTAAATAAAATTAAATCACATTCTTGTTTTCCTTTTGCACTCCAACTCCTCCCAAAGACCCCCCC
>JADRCC010089507.1:0-11280 GCA_019843855.1 Hylomyscus alleni
GGGGGGAAGAGGGGGTGAGACACATTAAGCACAGAAGGGAAAGGGGGACCAGGCATAGTCCACATAGGCCGCAGAAGGAAGAGATGACCTTAGGCTTGTAGCATTCTCAATTGTCTTTCCTCCTCTCATATCTCGTGTTTTCTGCATGACATAATGCTGTGCCTAGGCCTCTGGAAAGAGCCATGTTCGGAGAAAGAAAGGTCAAAGAGGCAGGGAATAACAAAATTAACTCTTTGGTGTTCTCAAAAGTTTTGCCAAATAGGTTGTAAATGAACATGTCTAATAATTAATAAGATTTAAATTTTCTTAATGTTCGGTAATAGACATTAATGATATAAATTAACACCTCCTTATTTACCACCTTTGTGTAATTGTGACCAAAATTCTTGACATCAACAATGGAAGGGAGGAGTGATTAATTTTGGGATATGGCTTTAGAGGATCTCAGCCCATCATGAAAGGCAGAGGAAGGGAGACAATTTTAGAGTGGTGTTCCTCAATCTGTGACTTGTGATCCATTTCGGGGGAGGCTTCAAATGAACCATTCACAGGCGTCATCTAAGGCCATCAGGAAACATACATTTACATTACTGTTTAGAGCAGTAAAAATTACAATTTTAAAGTAGGAAAAGAATGGGGGGTCACCATCACATGAGGGACTATATTAAAGGGGTGTCTCAATTAGGAAGCTGAGAACCATTGTCCTAGAGGGTTTTGCTTTTTTTTTTTGTTTTTGTTCATTTTGTTTTGTTTTGTTTTTTAATATCAGAGGACCAGGATTCAGAGGGCAGTCAGGAAAAGGGGTCAATCAATCATCTGTACAAGCCTATTTCTAGTCACCTAATCTGTCACCTCGGTCTCACCTCTTAAGGTTTACGATGCCTCTCAAAATAGTCCCCTAAACTGAAGAAAAAAAATACGAGCCTGTGCTGGATGTTTCAGATTCAAATCACAGCATTGTCTTTTAGAGGAACAGTGGAAGAGTTACCTGTGCAAGCCTGGGAATTAAAATTCAACCTTCTACATTCTAAATCATGTATCTGCTTTGACTGTTACATATTGGAATTTAATGATATGAGATTATAGTGGAATCCAATTTGAAAAGGGAGGAGGCTATTTTTATGATTGGATGCCAGCCTTGATCGACCATCTTCCTGAGGACTTTTAAGGCTGTCAAGTTAGATTTGATGATGGTTTGTTCATCAATTCATATCTATTTTCTACATAAAATATATTCTATAGTGTATTTTTACAGTGGCTTAATGTATTTCTCCTCCTAAAATGAGATAATATTTAAGCTTTTGGTATGACACCAGAAATCAGTGCAGGAGAAAGAAAGAAACTGGAACAAACACAGTCTAGTAGAAGAAAAGAAAGACACCCTTTTGCTATTTTTCCAAACAATAAATGAATATGAATATTCAAAATGCATATCCCAACTTTTTTCTTTCTGTTTTAGTAACACAGTCAAGATGAAAGAAATTCCTTGTGTGTAAGGGTATGTGCTTTCAGGATTCATGATACCTGCTAGGAAAATATCAAGCATTCTAATCAGTGGAAGAAATCAGAAAATAAAAATTAAATAGAAGTTGAAAGAAAATGCTACACTTTAGCAGAGATAACATACAGAAAGATTGTATTTTGGCCTACTGGGGTGTACCTCCCATATTAATGAAATGCTAAACCGAGTGTACAAAGACATAGAAACCTAAGAACTGGAATTCAATAAACAGTGGGCTTATTCTATTCCTTATTTTTAAGTCAACCAACATATTATTTCCCTTTAGAAATATTAGTTACATCCCTTGTATACTATATCTTTAGAAATATACCAGTTATCTGATAGAATAATTATTATTGTTTTGGTTTCTAGGATTAAAAGCAAATGGCGACAGGGAGAAGGCTAGTAAGGGTGCTGGGGAGCAGGTCAGAGGAAGTTGGAGTTAGAAATGTAAAATATGTGCTCCAGTTGATGTAAGGAAGAGCAAAGGCACTCTGTTTGGAATGGGTTGAAATCTCATTATTTTGCAAGAGGTACATTAACAACTGCAAAATCTTTAGGAATTCCAGGTAATCAAGACCTCAGAAGCTCAGCCAGCCAGCATGCTGCTTCCCACTAGCAGAGTTTTCATTTTCACATTAATAGCATGGCTGAGAAGCTCTTGATAGCGTACCTTCTGGGGGAATGGAATTTGTCTGAAGAGGAAATCAACCTGGAAAAGTTAGAGTAGCCATAACTAAAGGCTGAAATATACTTTCCTACCAGGCTTTTTAAACACCCTTCCTCCCTCTTTTTTTTTTTTTAAAATATGGGCGAAACTTTGTTCTTAAAGTCTTTATATGCTTTTGCCAATCTAGCACTGTTATTGAGTTATTGAGGACATGAAATAAGAATGGTTTTAGAATATATCTTGGCAACAGCATTTCCCCTCTATGTTAGCTAAATATAAGGTATGAAG
This sequence comes from Hylomyscus alleni, assembly GCA_019843855.1. Taxonomy (NCBI): domain Eukaryota; kingdom Metazoa; phylum Chordata; class Mammalia; order Rodentia; family Muridae; genus Hylomyscus; species Hylomyscus alleni. Next base: position 2,460 of record JADRCC010089507.1, read on the forward strand.
GCATAGAAGGCATGTGGCTGGTGTTCTGCCAGGTTTCCCTGAGCAGCTCTAGTCATAGAAATCAGTGACGCCCTTTACCAGCTGTCCTCTGTTTCTGTGGGCGTCAGTGATCACAGTCCCAGGTAATGGGACTGCAGCTTCCCCTCTCTTCATTTCCCCGTTTTAACTTGGATCCTTGATCCTGGCACTGCGTATTTTTTGTCTTCCTTTTGTTATCGCAACATTCCAAGCATTGATTTTCACTGGCAGAGAAATACAGTATAACCTGGAAACAAAGGTGCAGAATTTGAGACTGATGTAGGCAGATTGGTTAACTCAGCAAAACCTTTAAGCAAAACTCCCAAAACCTCAAAAGGAAAAGAAATGAGGATGAGGTGGGTGGGAAGTTCATCCAGTGGGAAGAGGAATAAAGTTAAGGTGCAGCTTCATTTTCCTTGGAGTTCAACTCATTACAGCCTGAAATCCTATACCATACAGATAGAAGAATGATTATTTAATTGCCTAAGGCTGAAAGTTATCCTCAGTTGATTTGTTTGTATGTATGTCTGCATATATGTATGTAAGTATGTATGTATGTATTTATTTATTATTGGAACAAAGTCTCTTATAGTCTAGGCTGGTTGGCCTCCAACCTTATATGGAGCCAAGAAAGGCTTGCACCATCTCTTTCTTCAGACACCACCTTATAAGTGCTGGGATTACAGACATGGACCACCACACCTGGCTTTATACAGGCCTAGAAACTGAACTCAGGGCTGCATGCATGGACAACAAGTTCTCTATCCATTAAGCTACAGTAATAATCTCCTTTACAGGATTGAATAATTGTTAAACTAGGTCAAATTTCTTTTCTGAGAGGATATACTATACCAATTTTGAATTTTCTTATTTAATAATTAAGGGGAGAAAGATCTAAAACTTCAATATTTGATGGTAGATTTAATAAAGTTTGCACAAAGAAACTTAATAAGCTACATGTTCAACCCTTTGTATTTATTTTTTTCTTTTCTTTTTTTTTCCTGTGAAGTCAACAAATCACAACTCAAAATATTTTAGAAAAAAGCTACTTTTGTATTGAGCATGTAGAGACTTTTCCTGTTACCACTATTTCTTAAATGGGTGTGTACTTTATTGCATTAGGTACTATAAATACCATGCATCTCTTTGACATGAAGTAAATACAGATTAAATGGAGTATGCCATCATGATGAAGCCACATTAAGATCATCTCTGTATGTATTCTGGAACTAAGTTTTCATGTATGCCACAAAAATGTGTATACTGTCTCATGGTTTTCTTATTTTTAAAATAATTTAATAAAATCGTTGTAGCTTCTAATAGATTGAATATTAAAATGTTGCATGGAAAATAATTTAAAAGTTTAAACTGTATACTTACTTCATTGTCTTGGCCCTTCTTATAGTACCTTGGTCACTAGTACAATCATTCTCAACTTTTTTTTCAATTATTTCTTTTGAATATGTGCTCATAATAAATGTCATATACACAGACATTGGAGAATAATTAGTACAATCAAGTGATTTAATTTACCCATCATTTCACAGAATTACCATCTGTATTTATATTGAGAATGCTTACCCATTTTCTTGATCATTTTATACTAATTAAAGGAACAATTCATCGAGAGGTCATTATAATTCTCATATGCAACAAATGCAGGCTTGCCCAATTTCGTAATACAAATTCAATTAGATATAAAGCCTCATGATTACCAAAGTAGTGATTGTGGGTTGACTTCAGTTCCTGACTCACAAATATTAACATCTCCTGGACAAAACAAAACAAAACAAAGCAGAGGAATAATAGTTAAATAATGTCATAGATCAAATAGACAAACCAGACATCTGCAAAGCATTCTTCTATAACAACATACTTTGTGGGAACTATAAAGTATGCCATATATTATGCTGTAGATAAGTCTCAATAACTACATGATAATTAAGATAGCTTCTTATATTCATTCTAATCCCAATAAACCTCATCCAGGGGAGAAAATACAAAACAATGCAGAAATTTATGGAAATTAATTTATACTCTGTTAAGCGAATAGTCATAGAAGTTGTCTTAGTTAGGCTTTTAGTGTTGTGAAGAGATACCATGACCAAGGCAAGTCTTTAAAAGGACATCATTTAATTGAGCTGGCTTACAGGTTCAGTCCATCTGTCATCATCAAGATGAGAGCCTGGCAGCAGCCAGACAGTCATGGTGCAATGTTGTTCCAAAAGCAGGGGGGAGGGGCTAAAGCCTGCCTGAGGCTCTCTCTCTCTCTCCCTGGTGGCAGGGAGCAAGCTGCTGAGGCCCGGGTCTCTCTCTCTCTCTCCCCCCAGTGCTGACCTGTTTGCTGCACTGTGCCTTAATTAAAAAGGAGGCAATATATAAATGAGTTATTTTATTGTAGGAAAGATAGAATATGCTAGTTAAGTAGAGAGAAAGAAAGGAGAGGAAGGAGAGAAAGAGAGAAAGGAAGGAGAGGGAGAAAGCCAGAGAACAGAACAAAGAGAAACAGGAGAGAGAAAGAGAGGGAAAGTGAGAGAGAGAAAGAGTAAGAGAATAAAGAGCAAGAGTGCAAGAGTAAGAGGAAAAGAGTGAGAGAGTGAGGAGGGGGCAAACTGCCCCTTTTATTGTATGGGACGTGGCATGTCTGGCTTGTGGTCAGATGACTGGGTGTAAGGTCCAGTTAGAATGCTAGGAGCTTGAGGCATTGTCTGCCTGATAGAGCACACATCTCCTGCAGGGGCAGCTGTGAGGGGTTTGGGCTGAAATCTGAGCCATCATCTCAGGAGCTATCACTGAACTCCTACCATCCCTTGTGAACAAATTTACTTTGCTCAGTGGGTCTCTGGGGTTCTCAGGTGGATGCTATGCTGGATTCTGGCTGTCAGAACTGCCCACTGCCCCACAATGCAGGCACATCTGAAAGTTCTACATCTTCATCTGAAGGCTGCTAGTGGAAGACTGACTTCCAGGCAAATAGGTGAGGATCTTAAGTCCCAGCCCACAATGACATACCTACTCCAACAAGGTCAACCTTGTTGAAGTGACAACCTTCTAATATTGTCACTTCTGGGACAAGCACATACAAACCATCACAGAAGTCAAAAAAGACATTTTTTTTCTTGAGTTTAATAAAAATGAAAATACAATGTATGAAACTAAAAGGGAGGTTTATACTTCTGAGCTCTTCCATTGGTACTCTAAGAGTGATCTTAAGCACAGCCTGAGATAAACAAGAAACCAAATACAAAAGTAGCAGTTGAGAATAATAAGTTGAATCATAAGTTGAATAAAAGTGAAAAAAATACAATAAGTCAATGAGGGTGATTGCTGCAAAATACATTATATGCATGTATGAGATTGTCACAATGGAGCACATTATTAGATAATTAGTATATGCTAATAAAACCCCCTAGTAAATAAACATTTAAATGCAAGATGTGCTTTCCTACAAATGCTGAAATGTATGATATGCTGTTGTTAAATATTGTTGCCATATTCACCATTAGCTCTCCAGAGTTCATTCATCTTGTAACTCAAAGTTTGCCCCTGTGACCCTGGCACTGTCCCTTTCTCTGATTCTCTTATCAGCAGTGACTACCATTCTATTCTGTGATGATGAGTTAGATTTTCCAGTGCATATATAAATGACAGTCTATATTTGTCTTTCTCTGTCTGAGTTAGCTCACTCTACATAATGTGTCCCAAGTTCCTCCTTGCTGCAACATTCAATAGCTAAAGAGAATTCTCACCTATATTAAATATATATATACACATATACATTATAATTTTTTTACTTATTACACGTGGATACTTAAGTTATTTACTACTGTGAACAGTGCTCAGTAAACATTGGGCTGATCATATCAGATAGCTTATTAACTTATTATTTACTTTTAAGAGATCTTTACTAGTCCTCTACCACATAGATAATTCACAAATATTCTTTCCAAATTTTAGCTTAACTTTACACTTATATTAAGATTTTTCTTTGCTCTACCCAAGCTTTGGGGTGGATGTAGCTTTAATTGTTTCTTTTCCTTTGTGTTCTAAAACATTCTTGTCAAGATCAGAGGTATGAACCTCAGTGCTGGTTTCTGGACTCTTCTTCTATTACCTTGGTCTACTACATCTATTTTTTATGGTGTAACAATGTTGTGCTTACTATAGTTGTGTAATATAGTTTGATATTAGGAGCTGTGATACGCTCTAGTTTTGTTTCTCTGTTGAAGAATCACTGTGACTACATGACTTCATTTTGGTTCCATGCAAATTTGATAATAATTGTAAAAGATAGTTTCAAATGCTCAAGGAACACAGATTAATAGATAATTCTAAAAATGCCATTAAAACAAGGAGGGTTTTGCTTAAGTACATATTACTCTAGTTTATGAGTGTTAAATATTCTAATTATCTGTTATTTTTAAAGTTTATGCATTACTATTAGATCCTTCACATCTTTAATTAAAATTATCCCTAATAATTTAATGGTCTTGACACTATTATGAATATTTTCCTTTATTTTTCAGAGAGAGAGAGTTACCAGTGGATATGTACAAAACTGTGGGTTTTGTTTGCAGTAACCTTATTCAGTTTGTTTCTTTTATAAAAATTAGTTCCTCCATTTTAAAAATACGAATGAAATCACAGATCAGTCAAGAAAGATGTTCTGTGCTTCCTATACGCGTGTGCATATCTCTCTAACTCACTGTGTCTGGATCCTTTATTACTCAGCAATGAAAATGGTGCGAGTGGGTAATGTTGTCCTTTCCCTAACTTTAAAGAAAGTTGTCTTGATTTTTGCAACTGAGTGTGATGTTAGCTCCGTCAGGCTACAATGCATTCCTTCTATGCAATTTGTTTATCATGAAGGAATGCTAAAATTTGTCAAATGACTTTTTTAACAGATTGGGATGATTTTTATCCTACAGTCAGCTAATGTTATGCTTCACATTTACTGATCTGTGAATGCAAAATGTCCTTGCATATCATAGGTGAGTCCCCACTTGATTATAACAAACAGTCCTCTTAATGTGGCATTGAATTCAGCTTTTACTGTGCTGTAAAATTTGCTTGTATGTTTTCCAGGGCAGTTGGTCTGGGATGTCCTGGTTTCCCCCTCGTTTTGTTATCATAGAATGATTTTTACATCTGATCCCTCCTTTCTAATTTTTTTTGGAGGTGGGAGAGAGGGAGAGTTTGAAAGGAATGAAGATTAGTTATCTCAGTGTTTAATTGGTTACTAATGATTTCCATCCACCAGTAGGTATTACCGTTCTGCTATTTTCCATTTCTGTTTTGTAGTTCCTTTGTTCGCTTTCTCCCGTCTTGGTGTCTTGGTGTCTTCTGTGTGAAGCGATGGCTTTTTGTAGTGCATCCTTTGATTCCTTTCTTTGAATCTTTTTGGATATCTATTATGGGCATTTTCTTTGTAGTTACTTGTGAGGGTTACATAAAGCATGTTACAGTTATAACAAACTATTTTAAGTTAACGACTTAATTTTGAAACAAAAAATCGAAAACTTTATTCTCAGAATCTTTTACATTATCTAAGTTGTAATTTGCACGTTAATTTATTTGTTTTAATTTCACTTAAAAAAAACAGTAATATTACATCTCCCACCCCCCCCCCATTCTCTCTTTCCCATCTCCCGCTGGTCTCCTTTATTCTTTATTCTCCTAGATGGTTTCATTTCTATTTTTAAGTACTGTCTACACTAATGATTTGATGTATCTATATAAAATCTAAGAATTACAAATGTGAGAAACCTACAAGACTTGTCCTTTTGAGACTGGCTTAATTTGCTTAATATGATTATCTCTAGTTATCTCCATTTTCCTATAAAGGGCACAACTCATTTGTTCTTTATGACTAAAAATGTCACTGTGGTAGTCTATGTTTTATACTGTGTAGCAGCTTACTGGTTGCATACTATAATTGTGGGTGTTTTAATGCATTGCATTTTAACTATAATATTAGAGTTTGAATGTGTTCTATACATTATTATTGCATTTTTAAAGTACTCTGAACTGGTGCTATATTAATTTGTCATTGAGTTTAATGTTTATGTGTTCTTACAGTGTCCATTAGCAAAGCTTTGTCTCAATTTATGAAACTTTTGGCAAATCAAATAGACTTGTTTCCACATGAATGATATTAATGGTCTTTTTGTCGTCCACTAACATGCCAGAGAAAAAGATTAATGTTTAATGTTTTTTTTTGTAGAAAATATGCTTACAATTTCACTACTGTAATAATTTGGAAGAAAATGACATTGTCTATCATGAAATATTACATACAGTGGTCCCTTCCTTTGTAGTGGGGGAGGGATAATAAATTGAAAATGAATAGATCTAAGCTTCTATTTGAAGAAGATCAAAGACTTGCAAAAACACCATGATAAGATGGAATGCTGATCTGTCCCTAGTTGGGAGTATGCTAATACCAACTTGTCTACCTCACAAATCTATTACTTGCCATAAGTAGGGTCATTGTTGTGTAACACCATGAATGACCATCAATACATGGATGGTTCTGACTGAGTTGGTGTTTTTCTTCCTGTATTATCCGTACTTATGGGCCTTAACAGTAAGTAATCCTGCGATTTTTGTAGGCTGGGTGCATCTAACTCTTAGTTAAGGCTGCTTGCACAGAACTGAGACGCAGTTCAAACTATGTACATCGAGGAAATTTGCTGCAACTCAGCTGAGGACTATCTTTATTGTGATTGTTATATCTTAAGGATATAATTCTAGGTTGTCTTTTGACATTGTAGTTCATCCTTGTCTATCTGAAGGATTCTGTAATGTTTAAAATCTCTTGTCTCTCAGGGCCAGAAAGCATCACATCTCACTTGCTCCCCTAAAAGGCACAAAATCAAATTACACCAAAAGGCTCCTTAGAGTACAGCTCTTTGCCAATTACTTGAATTATTTTCAGCCTCTTTGGCACATTTCCCCTCCAGATGAAATGAAATCTTTTAGTCTGCAGCACGGAAGGAGTTCATATTTCTCAGTGCTTCCACGTATACAGCCTAACGAGGGTGAAAGCTTCCCAGACTCACAGATCTTTCCTTGGTGCCATAATGCAGGGAAAATAACATCCATTTCTGACAAATGACGCCTGCATATTTCCTAAAGAAGAAGAGAAAAGGCATTAACATTACACAAGAAGACTATTTGCTCTTTGCTTTAGATCCACATTTCTGCACACCAGAGACTCCATACTTCAGAACTACATACATCTGCGCTGAGATGCGGGCCCTCCAAGGTGCTTCATTACTGGCACTTAAAGCTGGATTCATGAAACACCTGGTCTGAGTAAGCAATGCGATCAGAAAGCGTCAGCAGGGCAGACAGGTTTTAAATGGAAGGCTGTTACTTACCCCAAAGCCATTTTGCAGCAAAAAACAGCAGTCTCAGCAAACCGGTAACAGAAACTTCAACATCCCCCAAAGTCAATTATTAACAGTATCAGTCTCTAAAGACTGGATGACACAGTGTTAGAAGTTCTTACATCTCAGGAGAACAAGTTATTTTGCATCATTTGTTATCTTATAAAGGTATTACTTTTTTGATGGTCTGTCTTATTCTTTATTATTCCCACTTGCCCCTTGGTATTTTCTTTCTGGTCTGTTATCCCAAAGGCTCCAGCAGCAATCACTTAAGTCACTACCTATTTCTCGGATTCTTCCCTTTTCTCAGCACTGCAGCCCCCAGGATTGAGTCCCTTGCCTAGAGCATAAAGAACCAGAGGGAAAATCGCTACTCACTGCTTTGCTTGCAATTCTCATTTGGAATAGTGCTTACAGAAACATACTGAACTTTTCCTCCTGTCAGTGCATCTGCAAGGTAAAATTGCTTCAACATGTTGGGCTAACTAGTGTTGTTCTTGAGTTTTGTGAGCCTGGGGAATCTGAGGAGGCAGTGGCTAAGTGAAATGCACCCAATCCTCCAGTCAACACTCAAAGCCACGCTGCTATTGACAGGATCAGGTATGACCCATTTGAAACAGTGCATTCCAGAGTTCTGTTTTTAAAAGCTTCAAAAGGTTTTTTTTTTTTTATTCATAGGATTATTTCTGTTGCATAATTCTTACATTAAGTGAAGGAGACTCAAAACTCTTTAGTAGTGATTTATTGCTTTGGATCACTTCAAAAAATATATCACTTCAAAAGAGGGAACATGCGTATATACAGATATGACTATGTAAGAATATCATGTTTCATTTCAGTGATGCAGTTTCAAAAACATTTCAACATCTGAATACAATGTGGAGGTATTCAGAAATGGCTCATTACTGCTGCTTCCTGGGTTTGGAGGAGAGAATGAGAAGGGGGGAGAGGGAGGAAGCCAGAGGAACAGAGGAAGGGAAGGCGGGAGAATAAGGAAGAGAGAGAAAGGGAAGAGAGATGAAAAAAGAGGAAGAGAGAAAAAGGGAAGGGGAGGTTGAGAGACAGGGAGGGAGGAGAGAGAGAGAGAGAGAGAGAGAGAGAGAGAGAGAGAGAGAGAGAGAGAGAGAGAGAGAGAGAGAGAGAGAGAGAGGCTCTTCTGAGAACCATACTCTATCTGTCCTATTGTTCAGAGACAGAGTCTGTGACCAGATTATGTGTTTATGTTTGAACTACATGTCTATCCTTGATGCAAGATTTAAAATCCTTTCTGAGAAAGGAAGACATTGCTGTGACCCAGATAAGCGTTCACCAAATGCTTAACTAGCTAAATTATCCCCTTCACATTGGATGTCATGCTTGTCATTGTTTCTTCAAAGAGAGAATTACTAAAATGACTTCAATTTAAAAAAAAA
>JADRCC010089535.1:0-11669 GCA_019843855.1 Hylomyscus alleni
CCTCTTTCTTTCTTTCTTTCTTTCTTTCTTTCTTTCTTTCTTTCTTTCTTTCTTTCTTTCTTTCTTTCTTTCTTTCTCTTTTCCTGTCTTTTTTGAGACAGAGATTCTCAATATATCCTTGGCTGTCCTGGAGCTCACTTTGTAGATCAGGCTGGCCTTGAACTCACATAGATCCATCTACTTCTGTTTCCCCAGTGTTGGGATTAAATTGTTCTTTTAATGTTGAATGCAGAAACCTCCAATGGATTCGTGGATGATACTTTGTCTGTTCAGTTTTGTACTTCTCAGCCTCCTGGACCTCACTCAATATCCTTCTTGCTTACTCAGGCCCTGTCATTAGTGATGGTGATCTTGTTCTCCTTTCCTGTACTCTTGCCTATGGGAGTATCATTGATGATGCTATTCATATCAGTATCCAAAGTGACTTCAGTCTGAGGCACACCACAGGGTGCTGGTGGTGTGCCTGTGAGTTCTAACTTTTCCAGTAGGTTGTTATCTTTAGTCAGGGTTCTTTATCCTTCATATACCTGAATGAGCACACCCCGCTGGTTGTCAGAGTAAGTAGGTTTGTGTCTACCTGGGCTGAACGGTACTGTGTTTGTGTCTGCTGAGGACCCGCATGATTCCACTGTTGTTTTCAATACCAGTGGAAAAAAGAGTGACGTTCAAGAGCAACAAATCCTAGGCATTTTCAGCCATGTCTTCAGAGAATGTCTGGATGGACGGCACCATAAGCAGTGGCTTCATTGGGATTAATGCTTGCATTCAATTTTTTTTTCCATTGAAGAAGTCTTGCAGAAGCTTCTGAATTGTGGGTATTTTAGTTGAACCCCACCAGACAATATTGTGGATATGGGACGTGTCTCATCTGATACCTTGAAAGGCCTTTCCTACAGTAACCATAGTGCCATAGAACAGGTCCATATGCAGTTCTTCAAATGGTGCTTGGCTAATGTAGATATAGAAATGGATTCCCTTATAGAGAGAATCAACTTCTACATTGGCCTGGGTACTGTAGGAGAGGGCACACTTAACCCACTCACAGGCAGGGTGCAGATGATACATACCTGTCTTGATCTGACTGATGCCCATTTTGCTCTGGCATTCAAGCTCAGCAGTGAGATGGTTAACCATCTAGTGGTCAGAGTCTTCTCCATCCAAGTGGGTGTCTTCTGCTGTCGATTTGACCTGAAAAATTCCATCCTCAATAGTGAGGCCTGACATTAATCAGCACATTTCTCAGGGCTCCAACCTTCTTATCTAGTTCACAAGCAATAGTAGCAATAGCTTTTTCATTGATTTTTAGTACATTGAAACCAGAAATGTTTCCAGCATCCTTTGTTGCCTGCTGCTGAGGGTCACTGAAGTTAGCTGGCACTGTGACCATTGACAGCCGTCTTCCCATGATAGGCTTCTAGAATTTCCTTAATCTTTGTTAGTGCTATAGAGGATACAGTCTCTGGGTAGAAACTTTGGTCATCAGTTGTTATTGTCCTGATACCTTGAGGCTGCTTGCATCATTCATTACCGTGAAGGTCCACTGATTTATATGTCAGACTGAACAGTTGAACCATCAGACCCACACCTGATTAGACGTTCAGCAACAGAAACTGTCTTGTGGTATTTATAGCAACTTGAAGCTTTGTAGAATTGCCAGTGAATAATTTGGTGTTAGTAAAAGCAACATAGCTTGTTGTGGTTAGATTACCCTTGTCATTGGCAGTTCTTTCTCGTTTTCAGTGTTAGAAAACACACACATCAGTAGAGGGTGCTAAGGTAAATACTAACTACTGGTTCCTTAGACATTTTGCTTCCATGCAGGCTTGATTGTACTGGTGACAAGACCACACATCCCTTTGCATTCAGTGCAAGCTACCCTCATGTTCAGTGAGCTTGACCACAGTTTGAATGTTAGTAGCACAACTTTAATGCCTGTTTCTGGAAAAGTAAGAAACAAACCTGTTATTCATAGAAAACATACATCTCTTCCTGTTTCCTGTTCTGTAGCATGGAGGTTCTGGGACTTGTTTGGCATTAAGATTCCTACCTCTCTTAGTGTCTCTCTTAATTTCTTTTTCATTGCATTTGAGGAAGAACTATCAATTGGACATCATATTTGGTACAATATACAAATTTTGAGCTGTCAATGTTGAGTGTCAGTGCTGGAAGAAATGAATTAGTGTAATTAGTATATTGATCCATCACTAGAATAATAATCTGCTTTCTGAACTTAGTGCTGAGTACTAAACTAAGTACAGCCTCAAGTTGAGCAACCCAGGAGTTTGAGTATTCCAACCACTCCATGACACAAATACAGTTCATAATCACAGAAGTGTAATTTTTTGCCTTCACACCTCTAAAGACCTGCTCCTCTCTCTTTCCTCCCCTCTTCCACAATGGCCACAGCTTTAGTCCAGAGGATCTTTTCTCTGCATGTATCATAGCATCATCCCATTCATAGGTGTAGCCCTGTTCTGCTTCACTCTTCACATTATATGCAAGATCATCTTTTAAAATATAAAACTTTTCTTTTTTTAATTAGATATTTTCTTTATTTACATGTAAATTTCTTCTTTCCCAGTTCCCCCCTAAAAACAAACAAACAAACAAACAAACAGAAACAACAAAACAAATCCCTGTTGCCTCCCCCCTCCCCATACCTGCCACCCCACCCTCTCCCACTTATTGGCCCTGGCATTCCCCTATACTGGGGCACAGAACCTTCACAGGGCCAAGGGCCTCTCCTCCCATTGATGACCAAATTTGCAATCCTCTACTATACACATGCTGCCAGAACAATCAGTCCCACTATGTATAGTCCTTGTTTGGTGGTTGAGTCCCTGAGAGCTCTGAGGGTACTAGTTAGTTCATATTGTTGTTCATCCTAAGGGGCTGCAAACCCTTCAGCTCCATTGGTCCTTTCTCTAACTCCTTCATTGGGGACCTGTACTCAGTTCAATGGATGGCTGTGAGCCTCTACTTCTGTATTAGTCAGGTACTGTCAGAGCCTCTCAGGAGATAACTATATTAGGCTGGCTTGTCCTTCCTTCAGTCTCTGCTCCATAGTTAGTCTCTGCAACTCCTTGTGTGGGTATTTTGTTCCCCCTTTTAAGAAGGAATGAAATGTCCACCTTTTGGTCTTCCTTCTTCTTGACATTCAAACTGCAAGTCATGTTTAAAGTTCTTGGCATGACATAAAGACTTTTCTCACAGCTCAATTTTCTCTTGCTGAAGATGTATCTTGTTCTATCATTTTCCTAAGATTTTGTGCCAGCCTGTTGTCTGCTTCTCAACTTGGGGTATCCAGGCACTGTTGTGTACCAGGCTGGACTGGAAGGAATGAAGTAGGTAGGTTAGCAGGGTTTCAGTTGGTGGAAGTGTGGGAGAAATAGCCTTATCTGGAGACATAAACCTTGGGGAGTTGTTAGGGACTTTGGGGGTGAGTGTACATCATTGACTGGTGCTGATGTGCTGGGAATGCTGCCTTTGAACGAAGAGGAATTCGAGATAGCTAGCTGCACCTATCCTTATAGGGAGAGAGGAAATTGGAAATTTATTCTGTAATCTGACCACCAGGTTACGTGATTACCTTAAGAGTGTTGGAGGTGGGGACCATAAGGCATAGGTGCTCTGGGACGTGCGGGTCCAGAGCAGGGAGGAAGCAGCCCCTATTCCTGCCAGCCTCGGGATGAGATTTTCAGGGTTTGGATATATTCCAACCCACTCTTGCTCCAGACTGGCTCCCCCAGTCACAGGGCTTTCTGGCCCCACAATTTTATACCTTCTACTATGATGCTTTTTATTAGTAACCTGTTGTGACCAAATACCTGATAAGAACCAATTTAAGAAAAGAATGGTTTATTTTGGCTTACAGTTTGAGGACATACACGTATCTGTTCATGGTAGGAAATTCATTACAGCAAGAGCAGGAGGCCTGCTGATCATGTATTGGCTTTTTCTTTTTATTCATTTGAAGATCCCAGCCCCATGAAACGGTGCTGCCCACAGTTATGGTGAGTCTTCCTCTATCTGTTAACATCCTTTACAAAACTCTCTCAGACATAGTCAGAGCCTTACAGTGCTTGATGAAGGGTCCTGTCAAGTTAACAGTCTTCTATCATCATATCCTTTTTTTCTTGGACAGTTCTCATTTATTTTGTCATTTCTCAGCTTTGATACCAAGCTTCCTGTATTTACTAACCTGCTGGAAAAGGATTGGAGCCCCTGTTGTAGATATCTTTACTTTTTTTTTTTTTTTTTTTTTTATCACCCAGAGCTTTTTATCGTATGTGGATTTTGTGTCTGTTCTTGAATAGAACATAAACCTCCTGGGGATGACTGTATCCTGGGCATGCTGCTTTTCTAGAGCATGGCATGTAGATACATTGACTGCCCAAGAGATTGAATGTGGTGGAGGGGCTAAAACTTAGGTACTTAGCTTGCTTAAAGAAGTATGTTTCTGAGGCCATAAAAACTTAATATTAGCTTCATACAACATTTAGCAATCACGTTTTAATGATGTACAAACAGCAAGTGTCAATAAAATAAAATTTGTAATTTTGTTTTAGTATGCAGGCAATGAGCCATATTAAATATGTAAGAGGAAGGAAAATATCTAGAATAGTAATCATAAGATTAATAATAAATATTTGAATGGAAATAGAGAGCTTTGGAAATTCTGACTTTCAAAATCAGTTCTATTTTGTGGTTTCTGTTTTAGATTATAGTAAAATTTATAAATATTACTCACCAGTATTTGTATTGTAATTTTTTAAAAATGTTACTTTGTATTTTATAGTTAATTCAGCATTCCAGGTGTTATCTGTATTACAGCTAACTTTAGGAAAAATGAACTTGAGCCCCAAATAGACTCTGATTCCAAATCTCTCCTATTTTCTTAGACCATTTTGTACTGTCTACATGTATTGAGTATGAAATACCTCTATGACATGTTTGAGAGCACAGTTTGAAAAGTCCTTTAAAACATTTAATGGCTAAAGTCCAGAAGACTGGTAGTGCCTGCTACTGAGAATTCAAAGTACCTATGTCCATTAAGTTACTTACTGCTTCTCTAATTTTGGAAATACTAGAAGCATGGCTGTACCCTTAATGTTTCTTAGGATCGTGATTTTGACTTAACTATAGAGAAAAGTCATTGAAATTTTTTTAGTTCTCATCACCTGTTGTTTTTATAGTTTAACGTGAAATATTTATTATGAGAACAACCAGGATGATAAAGCGCGATTCTCATTGTTCACTTTACCTGGTTGTGTCTGCTTATACAGAAGTTCTTCCTTTAGGGTACTGGCCACTTGTCTTGATAGTACTGTTGGAAAAAGACAAAGTGTGGCTAGCAGATGTGAAATGCTACTTAAGCATAGCTAATATGTCTAGAATGTCTTTGTGCATAGCTTGGATTGAGAGTGAGAGGCAACAGCTCATTCCTGCCACTGTTTGCAGTATGTGGATTGACCTTTGCACTCATTAAGAGAGGGTCCTCTGGCTTCCACACATGCCTTGCTTACTCCTGACCTTCACAAGTACAGTTTAACAAAAATATTGCTTTGCCAATGTAGGGAGAATGGCTTCAAACTTGACATCTGGTCAAATGTCTAATCCTTTACCTTTAATGTATAGCTTAGCAAGAATCATGCTAAGTTAGTTTAGTAAGAATGCCCGTCTGCACCAATGTGTCTGCTCTGTCTGCTTTTCTTGCTGCTCCTTGACTGTAAATCCCCAGTTGTCTTTGCTAGATGTGGAATTACGTCTGGTCTCTCCCCATACAGAAGTGATCTCCAATAAGGACTTTTGTGCTATTTTAAGAAGTATCACAATAATCTTTTTTTTTCAAATGTATTTACATAGGAAAACAAATTCAACTGATCCGCACTCTTTAAACACAAAAGTTAAAGGCACTGTGGACCCTAAGGGTTGGCAACTATATTTAATTAAGATGTGGAAGAATAGTAATCAGGCTTTTTAAAAAATTTTATTATTAAATAGCAGAGCTTTGAACTCAAATTAGTTATACATCAAATTTCATAAACTGAAATATTACATTATGCTCTTTTCAATTTTTTGAGTGTAAATTCAGAATATTCTCATAATATAGTGAGGCTAGCTGTGGATTATGGTTTGTAGGCCAAGGTGAAGATAATTGAACTCATATCAGTGATTCTTTGCAATTACCCCTTCATATTTTACTATTCACCTGTTTCCATAATGAAGACCATTTGGAATCTCTGCAAGTATTCTGTGTTGTGCAAGTATTCTCTGCCGTGTGTCAACAGTTTTCTTGTTGGAAGAGTCTGCAGTTGGTGTATAGAAAGAGAAGTATAATCTAATCACATAAAGCTCCCAATTGTTTGTATAGATAAATCCTCATTCTTATACATAGGCTGTGCCTTCATGGTGCTCAAAAGAAAATGTACCATGAAGTTGCTAATTAGTAAATGTTTAGCAACAATACAGTAACATAACTGTGGTCTAGTTTTTTTTTTTTTTAAAGATTTATTTATTTTATATGAGTATACTGTGGCTGTCTTCAGACACACCAGAAGAGGGCCTCAGATCTCATTACAGATGGTTGTGAGCCACCATGTGGTTGCTGGGAGTTGAACTCAGGATCTCTGGAAGAGCAGTTAATGCTCTTAACCACTGAGCCATCTATTCAGCCCTTTGGTCTAGTTTTTATACCACATTTAATTGGGCTTGGCTTACCGTTTCAGAGGTTCAGTTCGGTATCGCTGTGGTGGGAAGCATGGCAGCATCTTTACTTCTCCACACAAGTAGAAGAGATCTGCCCTGCACAGCAGCTGAGCACAGTGATTTTTATCCCTATCTTAAAGCAGTCCTGTGGAGTATGACAGAGGTATGTGCTAATGGCAGAGTGTCTTTGTTACTCTTCAGACGTTTCAGTGGAGTTGATTTGCTTTTGTTTCCTGAGGATTTTCATCAGTACCTTTGGAGTTCACTGACTCAGAGCAGCAAACTGGCTTTCTGCTCTCCTCATCCTGACCCCTGCCTAAATTTCTTGCTGTGAGCACATTAGCAGTTGGCCTTCTTCAGACATTTGGCAGGCTGCGGTTGTTCAGCTAAGTCCCTCTTTCTTTCCTACGTGTTTTAATTGCCCCAGGGAGCTGGTGTTCAGGAGAATCTTCCTATTGGATAGTTTGAGAAGTGTTGGAAATAATTTCTTTTTCAGAGTTCTGAGTCAGTCACCCTTGCAGGGCCATGAAGGGGATTGTATTTGAAATAAAGGAGTGGGAATTATAAGGCCTTGTTTAGAGAGAGGCCTGGTGTCAGTGAACTTAAAAGATCCATCTATTTTCCTGATTCCTTATTGTCAGTAACTTGCCCATGTGATAATTTTAAGGCAGTGTTCATATAATTCAGCCTGATATAACAAATAAAGGGGATCACCATGAAGGTTCTCAAGGAGTTTTCTTTTGGGAGGGGAGTCTGAGAAACGAAATTCTACTTAAGCTGAGCTTGACTTCTGAAAGCAGGATTATTTTTGCTTATCTATAGACAGTCAGTGTGTCCTGAGCCCATATATAGTGAAGATGGTTTATGTCTGTGCACACCACATGGTTAGCCTGTGGGGTTCATGATAGCATGCTGAGCCTTTGTGTTATAATACCTCAGAGGTTTCTTCTCAGGAATTGTATATGTAAAGATAGCAAAGAAGGGAAGGAAGAAAGCATAGTATTTGAGAACAAAATTAAGGAAATTAGTATTGTACATATAGGTATGAAATGAATGCCAAGTCTGAGGTAGTTATGTCTTTGTGTATATAATTTTTTCCTCTGCATATGACTGAATGGCACAAACAGCAGTAACTCTTGTTTAATTTCTATTAGAGGTGTGGTGATCAATTGACTTGTCAGGTTGACTGGATTCAGAATCCTCTATTGGGTACACCGCTGGGCATCTCTGATGAAGTTGTTTTCAGAGCAAGAGATTTAAATAAGACAAAGGCCACCCTGAATGTTGTGACACCATCCCATGGACTTGGTTCTAGACTAAATGAGGGACTCAGCCAGGAGCAGTGCTTCTCTGCTTCCTGATACAGTGCAGCAGGACCAGCTGCCTCATGTTTCTGCTGCCACAGCCAGATCCACTGTTACTGTATCTCCTCCATTATGGAATGTGCTCTCAAAGTGTGAACCACATGAACCCCTTCTTCCTTAAGCTGCTCTTGTCACAGAAAGCAGAAAAGCTATCTGTCTACAGAGTCTCTAGAAATGGTAGTAAATTTTAAGTGTTTACTAAGAATCAATAAATATACAGGATTTAACTTGTTGCTTGGTGCACTTGCATGATCTTAACTGTATTCTATTTTCAGACATGAAAATACACTGAACAGAACCATAGTCTTCAGAGGCTGAAGTTACAGGGACCAGTACCTTTGGCTTAATTTACTTTGGTTTATTTCTTGACAGTATTTTTTTTATTCTACATCATTGCTGGATGTCATTGAGATATGTGTTTTTCTATCTTGATAGATTTAGCCAAAAGTTCTAAACAGATTCATGTAAACTCTTACCTATTCTTGTAAAGAGACTTTGAACTTCATATCTTATGTATTCATTTTTCACTACCAAGGAGACCCTTGAACTAGTTCATGGAAGGTATTTGTTGCTCTTGCTGCGCTCTTGCTCTCTTGCCTTCCTGCTCTTGCTCTGTCCTCTTGTCCCTTCCCCCTTCTCTCCCCCTTCTCCTCTCCCCTTTCTCTCCACATGCTTATGGCTGGCCTCTACTCCTCTACTCTCTCTGCCTTTCTCTGTCTCTGCTACCCTGTCAATTCCTCTCCCCATGCTCTGAATAAACTCTATTCTATAATAATAATAAAAAAGATAATAGCTTTGGATCATATATCGAAACCACGGTCTAAGTAGTGTGTTCTGATATCATTTTTTTCCTTTGTCCTCAGTAGCAGAGTTGAGAATTGTTATCATTGAGTAGAATTGCTATTGGTCATTGTGCATTTTGTGTGCATCTCCCATTCTGTGTGCATTTCTTGACCTTTGTCAGTATACTTAGCTCATCCTTACACTTGCAGGATTCTATCCATATCTTATCACAAAATTGTATCTATGTATTTAATGCTTTCAGGATTTATCAGCAGCAAAAGTAGAACAATTTCTTGGCCTTTGCATTTCATCTCAACACTCAAAAAAGTCTTCTGAATAAAAATCTCAGGAGTCAATACCCCTGGGAAGGCAACTCCAGCTACAAGTTATAATTAGACTATGAAGAAGTTATTTTCAAGGTCAGAAGAGTGTCCTGGCTTTTGGAAGACTGTACTACAAGATCATGTAGATCATGCTGGATTATGTAGATTCCATGCAGTGTTGTTTATGCTGAAAGACTTGAGTGCATGTGTACTTCTGTATTTTTTCTTTTGCCCTTTAAAAATCATGAAGCATATCAAAGTGATTTTCTTTTTTTGATTTTTGAGTTACAGATTTGTTCATCTCTAATGATGTAATTCAGTTCTAAGCTTGGCCTTTGAAAAGAATCAGTGGGACCCTGAGTCCTAAAGTGACTCATCAAGGGCTGGATACATGGCTTACAGCTAGAAATACTTTATGCTCTTGTAGAGGACTGTAGTGTGTTCCTACTATCCATGTCAGGAGGCTCACAATAGCCCCTAACTCCAGCTCCAAATGATATGACGCTTCCTTTTCTCCGAAGCCACCTGCAGACATGTGTAGCTCCCACATAGTTACTAACACATAGTACTTAAACATAATTAAAAATAATAAAAGTAAGTCTAAAATACAGTGAGGCCTTCAGTAATGATTTCATGTCGGCAAGGTTGTTTTGAGAGCATGACCTTGAGAGGTTATTACCAACCAACCCCCCCACCCCCCAAGTTATCCTTGCTTTGCAGTCCACAGCCTTATTCTCAGCCTGAGGAAGTAATGTAGATTGTTCAGAATTTCTGTTGTATCCCTTCAGAATTCTGTTTTAAAATTGGCAAATGTTTTGTTGGCTAGCATTGGGTCATAAAAGTATGTCGTATGCTGGGTGTGATGGTGTGTTATCTATAATCCAAGAACTTGATAGTGGAGGAAGGAAGAACAGGAAAGAAGTCAAAGTCGTCTTGTCCTACACAGCAAGTTTAGGTCTTAATACATCTGTGTCAGTTTTCTTAAAAGGAAGTAAAAGGAGCAGCAGTCGGAAAGTTTCCCTGAATCCTCAACATTCAAGGGGAGAGGTAAACTTTGAGGGTTCTTCCTGTGAAAGTTAGATGCCAACTAGTTTATTGTTATGCTGTTGATTTTGGCAAAGAGGTGGCTTGATGGAGAAATACTAGGCAAGGCCTCTGTCTCCTTCTTAGTGGTCTTGAAGACATTGCTGGTACCTTGTACACCTTTAATAATAACATTATTCAGGGTTGAAGTGCGGCCAGTACAAGAAGGTTAATGTGTGTGCTCTTATGAGAAGGGTGATTGGCATTTTAATCAGCGTCTCTGTGCAGAACCTTTGTGCGAGTGCCCATTTTAGCTTTTCACATTTCCCTGTTCAAAGATTCAGCACCAATTCCTAGGGGAGAGCTCCCTCTTCTGAAGATCCTTTCAGAATGTTCCCTTCTGGTGACACCAATGATTTCCTTTTGCACAATTCATTGAATTTTTCTTCTGATTTATAAGCTCCAATGAAGATTATGTTGAAACTAGTAATTTGATCATTTCAAACACCAATTCCTTGTCATTTGCTGAGTGCCTAAAATCAAAGGAGTTATCAGGGAGTCTTCTTAATTCAGTCTAACAAATAAGGTTTTGTTGTGCTCTGTGTAAATGAAAAGGCTTGTAGGGAATGATTGTTTTGTTCACTGCCATCCTTAACTTATCTTTCTAACATTATAGTCACATTTACATGTCCTAAGAGGGATATTGAGTTTGGTAAGCTTTAGGCTTGATTTTCAGTTTTCTCACCTTGGCTGGCTGTAGGGCATTGTGTAAGGGAGCCAAACTTGACTTGTCCCTGGGAAGATGGGTCTTTGCTTACTACATTTTGGACATGGTTGGAAAGGATAGAAGAATCTTTGAAGAGTTTTAAATGGGAGATCATTCCTTTTGGTGCCCAAAACTTCAGCTGTCAGTACCTTCAGAGACTGACCACATTGGACCACATTGCTCTGTTTTGGTTTATTTGCATTAATTGAAGAACAAGGGAATAGGAAAGCAGGATATTTCGGACAAATTCTGTTGTGTGAACTTTTCCTGAAGAGACCAATAAGTATCTATTCATGCCAGATTTGGTGCCAATGACAGACCAAAGAAACAATTTTAATCAAGTCTAGCTTGAAGAACCAGTGAGCATAATTAGACTCACCGTAGTATGGGTGAGGTGTTACTTACACAAACATTAACAATTTAAAATGGCTTTATCTCTGTCTCTGGAAGCAAACTTTAACTGGCTGTGTGTTGTTATTGAGAGACAGGGCCTTTTGAACTCCCTTCTTCTTCTGTCAACCGTTAGTGTGTCCAGTGTCATACAAGTCTTGTGTGGATAGTCACTTTTGAGAATTCAAGAGAGCATTGGACCTGTCATGCTCAAAGGACAGTGTTGTTTAATATTGTCCAACTATGAAAGGCCAGAGCTACACAGAATAGGGAAAAATACATAAGCAAGAGACAAACATCACAGCCCCCCCC